>JAVKPL010012934.1:0-67678 GCA_032173675.1 Gastrolobium villosum | reverse complement strand
TTTCTCTTTAACCATTTTAATGAAAGTGTAGTAAACCAGATTATGGCTATTCCTCATCCTGATGGGGAAGCAGGAGAGGATTGTGTTAGCTGGAGAAATTTGCTTCCAGGTCAGTCTATAGTTAAATCGGCTTATAGAAATCTGACCTGTCCTAACTCCCTCTCTAGTGATAGCTGCTGGGACTGGATATGGAGTTGGAAAGGGAAAGAGAGAGTTAAGCTTCTTTTGTGGAAAATGCTCCATGGTAGGATGCTAACTAAAGACTATATCAGCAAATGGAGTGATTCCTCTAATAGCTGCCCCTCTTGTCCTGACCTAGCGGAGACCCTGCTCCATGCTTTTAGAGACTGTAATAAAGCTAAAAAGGTCTGGCTAATACCTTTGTTGCATCCTCTTCCTCCTGGTTTTTTCACCTCAAGCTGTTCCAAAGAGTGGATTATCCTCAATTTGAATATAAAGAATACCCATGCCAAGGACTGGAGGGACTTTTTCTTTACCGTTTGTAATTTCTTATGGTATTGGAGAAATAAAGAGCTTCATGAAGGCTTTGTAAAGAGACCTGTAGACCCTTCTCCTTGTATTGCTGAATCAATTGGAGAGTTAAGGTGCTGTAACAGAAAATGGTTAACAAAAGTTGATCCTATATACCCCCCATCAGATCCTCCCCTGCCTGGATTGCTCCAACTCAAGGTTATTTAAAATTAAATGTTGATGGTGCAGTTTCTAATGAGAGAGCTGCATGTGGGGGATTATTGAGAGACTGGGAGGGGAATTGGGTTTCTGGTTTCTCTGTCTTTATTGGTTCCTGCTCCCCTTTGCAAGCTGAACTCTGGGCTATTTTACATGGGTTGGAGTTTGCTTGGAAATCTGGTTGGAAGAAAATTATTCTTGAATCAGATTCTGCTCAAGCCATTGGCCTTCTTACCATGACTGGTAATGACACTCGAAAGCTACCTCTGGTAACTAAGATTCGAGCTGCTCTCAATAAGGATTGGTCTGTCTTGTTGAAGCATATTTCTAGGACCTGTAATCATTGTGCGGACTGGCTAGCGAAGAAAGCAATGGATGATCCTTTTGGTTTATCCACTATTACATCCCCTCACAGTGAGCTACTTAATCTTCTTACTGCTGATATGCTGGATCCGGGAGTCATCACTCCAGCTGCAAGATGCTGAGTTTGTTTCTTCTGAGTCGATGGTTTTTAGTTTTCTTTCTGTCTTGCTTTTTCCTGTTATTGTTTGTTTTATTTTGTTTCGTTTTGTCTGTTTCGTGGGGCAATGCCCCATGTATTTACCAAAAAAAAAAAAGAGATGCCTAACTACCTTCTATTCTTTTATCCTATTCAATCAAATAAGTACAACTTAAATTTTTTTATCATGATGATGTGATATTTTCTCTTTTTTTTAGGACATAAAAAAATGCTATAATAAGTAAATTTAAATAAAATTACAATGGGTTGAATTCATTAATTTAATTTTACATATTCAGAAATTTTGGTTAGGATAATCTTAATTAAATTATAAATAATTTGAATTTTTTTATTAAAAGAGATACTCTAAAATATTACCGACATAATTAAAATATTATTAGATATTTTTCAATTTTTTTGAGATTTCATTAAGATACTCTAATAAATTATAAATAACTTAAAAAATATTTTTAAAAGGTCATAAAAGGTATTCTAAATTATCATAAGATACTAATAATATTATAAATAAAATTTCATATACATATTTTGAGAGCTCATATGAGACACTCAAAATTAAAATATAAAAAATTATTCTTAAGAGAACATTATGATATTCTAAATTATTTTAACGTGCTAGAGCAGGGAAAACGGGCTGACCCGCTCCCAATCCCCAAAAAATAGGGTCGGTTTGGTGGATTGAAAAATTTCACCCACCCCATTTTAGGGTGAGTTTGCGGGTTGGCCCGTATTCACCAAAAAATTGTTGGGTTAACCGATTGATCCGTCAAAATATTAATTAAAAAAATCATAAAAAAATATTGAGAGATGATTTATTCGAATATGCATGTATATAATTACATCAAATAGTTCGACTTCTTCTCATGTATTATGGAAAGTGGGTCTATTAGTTTTAAATTTCAGGAATGGGAATAGGTAACGTCAAGGATCAATCATCATGTAGGAAAGAATTTAAATGCCATTGAGTTAATTTTATATTGGAAAGAAAAATACAGGACACGTTAAACGGGCTTTATATCAACAGACGTAAGTACCTCAGTGAAATTGCATGGGATGAGGGATTTATTTGATGCATAAGTACCGCTAACCGGCTCTATATCCTTACTTTTATTTTACAGATACAAAGATGCCAAAGGTAATGACAACCGTGTTACGTACCCAGAGGGTTGGGATTTATTTGCGAAAATAATAATTGTTGATTGACGAAAATCAATGGTTAAGATATAGTTGTAAAAAATTATAAACAAAAATAGTTGTAAGTATAACCTTCTCCGTTATGAAAAAACCTAAGCAAACAAGAGTTAGTGACCAGCTGAAAGATATTACTTGCTGCGTAAGTGTGCTTGATTTTCCAAATGAAGTATTTTTTTGGAAAGTTCAAATAAAGTCTTTTTAAGTCAAGTCATTAATTTTCACTGTATAAATTAGGGAAATAGTAGTCTTATGTCACTAAGACTACTATCTCATGTTACACACCCATAGAATTTTGTACCCATTTTTTCTTTTTCTTTTTTATTTTTTTTTAAATTGTGGGCCCCACAACTTTGTTTCTCCCACATGAGATACATATCTTACGCAAGATAAGATTAATAACTCCCTATAAAATATGAGATTAATATAGGGAAAATATACTCTTATGTTGTTGGAGAGAATTTTTCTCTCCTACACATACATCGATTTCAATATTACTTTTTTATTTTCTTTTTCTTTTTCTATAGTGGGTGGGTCCCACACATGATTATCTCTATTGCATGAGAGAGTTCTCTCCTATTGCATGAGATTAATAAAGCCCATTAATATATTAATATTTTATGAGATAATTTTATCTCCTATATGTGTATAAAAGCATGTAGAACCTATGTGAAGTTAAATGAAAAGAAATATATATATATATATATATATATATATATATATATATATATATATATATATAGGGATATTGTTACTACCAAAATTTTCTACTACCAACTCACTACCTATCTAATCACCATTGGATCAACATTTTCTCTTTTTTCAAAAACTTTTTAACATTCTCTCTCATAGATTCAATGATGATTAGATAGGTAGTAAGTTAGTAGTAAAAAAATTTAGTAGTAAGAATAACCTCCCTCATATATATATATATATATATATATATATATGTATATGTAGGAGATAAAATTTATTTAAGAAACAATATTCACATAATTCATTTTGAAGGGCAAGAGTAGGTTCTAAGTTGTAACTTCTAAAATAGGTCAGTGACTCTGTAGCCAAGTTATTACGTTTTTTCTTTTCTTTTTTCGCACATACATAATATGTTTTATTATTTAAGTTAGCTAAGGTCTAATAATATGTAAGCTCCTCATAGGTTATCTAACCTATTTATATACTTTTTTTATTTTGGTAAGCAACCTATTTATATCCTTATTGCAAAGCATGTTTAGATGGGCTTACAATTTTTTATACATTATTCTGAAGAATGAATTTCAAAAGCAAGAATAATTATAGATTTGTATAATATTTAAAAGCAGTTTTAATGAGAAGTAATATTTAATTTCTTTTCCAAAATTTTAATTTAAAAAAAAGTTTTCTAATTTTAATTTTTCAAAAGCTATATTTAAACATATATATAATAAAATATATCTTTTATCTAAAATACAACTTTTTGAAAAAGAATACATTCAAACATGGCATTAATGACATTGCATGGGCTGCATGCGCTAGGAAGGAGCAACGAAACGAAATGTCCGTAAGTACTTAAGGGTGCGTTTGGTAGAGGAGAAATTTTTTCTTACCAGGTATATATAATTAATGGGAAAATTGTGAAAAAGTAAGTTTGCTGGTAAAGTTGAAATAAAGTTGTTTGGTTGGACGAAATATTACCGGGCAAATTGATTAAAGTTTTGTAAGTCCATGTTTGGTTGAGGGTAAAATATTAATGGGAAAGTGATATAAAATGACAAAAGTAACCCTTTTTAAAATTTGAAAATTGAGAAAAGTAACTTTGGTAGAGATGTGCAATCTGACCAGGTTAAGTTAGAAAAGGTATATGAGTCACATCTCTCATTCTCTTTTATTAATTTACCCGGTCAACTTACAAATACCACATTGTAAGTGTCATTTTATATCTGTATTTATCGTCAAGTTTTACTCACAATTGATGAAGAAAGTAAAAAAAATATAAGAAAACATAGATTATAGACTTTCTTTTATGACCGTTGTAACCGGCCCAAGAAAGAGGAATGTACCAGCTTATCTGAAAGACTACATAGTGGGTTAGAAATGTAAACAACACAGTGTTATTGTAGTGGTTAGTGGGCTGGTGATTAAATAGCCCCATTAATATGTTAGTAGTATTGTTGTGAGTGTGTTGTAAACGTGACTAGTGTGTTGTAAACGTGACTAGTTGTTTAAAGTGAGGAGGAGTAACAAGAAAAGGGATATAGAAAATTTTCACCAAACTCTCTTCTCTCTCTATTCTCTCAGATCTCTCTCTTCTCTCTTTTCCCTAACAACTTCTTGTTACATTGGTGCTTTCATTGAGCTTTGATGGCAGAAAACACTAGATTAAGGGATATTGCTCAACAAATCCAAGATCTACAGCTTCAACGTCATTCTGCAAATGAACAATGGACAAATTTTGAAATAAATCATGAACGCCGTCTGGAATCATTAGAGCTCCACCAGACTCAGCGTTTTGATGAAATGCGTCAAGAGTTCCGACAGCAGATCCTTGACGTCATGGCTCTCCTACAGTCCAATCAGGGTACTGCTTCAACCAGTAATTTTGGTGCAGGTATATTGGGCTCTGGTCCTCTTCGTAATACTGGTCGTCCAATGAAAATGGATTTTCCTAGATTTGGATCTGGTGATCCATCTAGCTGGTTGTTTGCTGTTGAAAATTATTTTCGTTTTTATCATGTTCCACCTGATGAGCGATTATTAATGGTTTCTATTAATCTGGATCCACCCGCTGCATGTTGGTTTCAAAACTTATCCGAGAGTAATAATTTGCCTAATTGGACATCTTTTGTCACGGCATTATACCAACGTTTTGGACCCACTGAATTTGATGATCCGACTATTGCTTTGGCTAAGCTGCAACAATCTACAACGGTGGCTGACTACCAAAATGCCTTTGAGCAGCTTGCTCGTAGGGCTCCAGATTTACCTCTCACAACTCGTAAGAGTCTATTTCTTGCGGGTTTGAAATCCAAAATCCGCAGATCCGTGCTAATTCATAGACCCGCCACTATGACAGAGGCTTTTGCTTATGCTAAGGTATATGAAGAGCAATTTCTGGACGACCGCTCGGTTAAGCCGTGGTCTGTGCGTTCTGCTGTGCCACTCAATTCTGTTAGCCAAACAGTCCACCACCCATCTGACAATACTTCCACCATTCGGCCACCCACTTTCACACCCAAACAGCTTCTCGCCTTACCTAATATACCTATTAAAAGACTCTCCCAAGAAGAAATGGCTGCCCGAAGAGAAAAGAATCTTTGTTATAATTGTGATGAGCGTTTTATACTGGTCACAAGTGCAAAGGGCGTGCTTCTCTTTTGTATTTGGAGGGAATGGAGGATACCGTACCCGAAGACGAGGTTGGCATGCTTCCTACAGTTGCACCATTGCTTGACCACACAACCATTGACCACATGCCACAACCTGAAATCAGTTTCAATGCCTTATTTGGCCACCACTCCAATAATTCCTTTCGCTTGACAGGTTTTCTTTCTGGCCAGCAAATGCAGATCTTAATTGATGGCGGCAGTACACATAATTTTATCACTTTACGCATGGCCTCTCACCTTAAATTGGTTTTGAATGCCATTACACCATTTAAGGTCCAGGTGGGAAATGGTGATGCATTGTTATGCTCAGCTTCTTGTCAAGCAATCACACTGACTATTCAGGACCACCTCTTTGTCATGGACCTATTTGTATTGGACTTAAAGGGTGCAGACTTGGTTTTGGGAGTTCAATGGTTGTCTACACTGGGGCCCATTCTCACTGATTATTCTGCTTTTACTATGACCTTTACTTACAATAACTCTAAGGTCATCTTACAAGGCGATGTTACTCTGGGTCCCCAACCGATCACCCCATCCCAGTTGTACAAATTGATGGCACAAGATTCCATTTCGGGCTGCTTAATGTGTCTGTCTGGTCCAACTACACTTGCTCCTGCTCAACAGACTGTTGAGGCTATCAATCACCTCTTACAGGAGTTTGCTAATGTTTTTGTTATTCCTTCCAGCTTACCTCCTGACCGCCATTACAACCATCACATTGACTTGGTTCCTCATTCCAAACCGGTTCAGGTACGGCCTTACAGGTACCCTCACTTTCAGAAAAACGAAATTGAGCGTCTGGTTAAGGAAATGTTGGAGGCTGGATTGATTAGACCTAGTCAATCTTGTTTTAGTTCACCAGTTTTGTTAGTCAAAAAGAAAGATGGTACTTGGCGATTTTGTGTGGACTACAGAGCACTTAATGCCATTACTATTAAAAATAAGTTTCCTATACCAACGGTGGACGAATTGATTGATGAACTACATGGCGCTACTATTTTCTCTAAGTTGGATTTACGATCCGGCTATCATCAGGTGCGCATGCACCCTGCAGACATATTTAAAACAGCTTTTCGTACTCACCATGGGCATTTTGAATTTGCTGTGATGCCATTTGGTCTTACGAACGCCCCATCTACGTTTCAAGCTACTATGAATGAGGTTTTCGCTTCATTTCTCCGCAAATTTGTGGTTATTTTTTTTGATGATATACTGGTCTATAGTTGCTCGCTGGCAGACCATCTGTCTCACCTTCATCAGGTGTTATCCATGTTGCGGTCTCATCACTTATTTGCTAAACAATCTAAATGCTCCTTTGCCCAATCTTCTATTCAATTTTTGGGTCATGTGATTTCGGGTATGGGTCTCTCTCCGGATCCAGAAAAGTTACAATCAATCCATGAGTGGCCTATCCCAACTACAGCAACACAGATTCGTGCCTTTCTAGGTCTCTCCGGTTACTACAGAAAGTTTATACGACATTATGCTACCATTGCTGCCCCGTTGACGGATTTGTTAACCAAGTCGGGTTTCACTTGGTCTCCAACGGCTGCAGATGCCTTTCAGCAACTCAAAGAGAAACTTACTCAGGCTCCTATTCTCCGGTTACCAGACTTTCGAAACCCTTTACAGTGGAGACGGATGCTTCGGGGATTGGAATTGGGGCCGTATTATTACAGGAGGAGAGACCGTTGGCTTTTTACAGCCGCAAGCTTGCTCCGACGATGCAGGCTAAGTGTACTTATATTCGTGAAATGTATGCAATTACGTCCGCTGTTAGTAAATGGCGGCAATACTTGCTGGGCTCTTCATTTGTGATCCGCACTGATCACAAGAGCCTCCATCACCTGATGAACCAGGTTGTCCAAACACCTGAACAACAAGAGTTTTTGTCCAAGTTATTGGGCTTTGACTACTCCATTGTTTACAAGACTGGCAAAACCAACATCGTGGCTGACAGTCTTTCTCGAATTTCAGAAGCAGCCAGGATTCGTTCCTCGCCACAACTGTTCGCCATTACTGGCCCTGTTCTCAATTATACATTCATCATACAGTCCGAATTACAGTCCGATCCCTATACTAAGGATTATTACAGACATGGAGACCAACACGAATACAGACAAATGGAAAAATTGGAGTTTCCGCAACGGACTTATGTTCCTCCGTTCTCGTATCTTCATCCCTGCTAATTCCACTCTACTGGAACACATCTTGCATGACATGCACACTTCTCCCCAGGGTGGACATTCGGGTATTCAGGGCACTATCCAGCGTATTAGCAGAAACTTTACCTGGCACGGCATGAGAAGACAGATTAGCAACTATGTTCAAAGTTGTGAAATTTGCCAGAAAATAAAGCCACCAAATCACCCCCCCCTTTGGGTCTATTGCAACCATTACATACCCCTGATTCATTATGGACCGAGTTAACTATGGATTTCGTTACTCACTTACCTCTATCAATGGGACACACAGCTGAGTTGGTAGTGGTGGATCGATTCTCTAAGGCTGCTCACTTTGTGCCGCTACCGTCTCATTACTCCGCACCTAAAATTGCAGAACTTTTTTGGAATCATGTGGGAAAACTCCATGGCCTCCCTCAATCCATTGTCTCTGACCGCGACCCCATCTTTTTGAGTGATTTTTGGCGTTCCCTGTTCAAGATGCAAGGAACTTAGTTAAAATTCAGTTCTTCATACCACCCTCAAACGGACGGGCAAACCGAAAGGGTGAATCGTTGCTTAGAAACTTATCTGAGGGCCTTCGTGCATTCTCATCCCTCCTTGTGGTCCAAATTCCTCAGCTGGGCGGAATACCACTATAACACTTCCTTTCACCACTCAACAGGGAGTACACCTTTTGAGATCATGTTCGGGTATAAACCACCGAATCTCCTGGCTTATTGTCTTGGTGGTTCGAAAAATGAGGCTGTGGATACAACGTTGGGACAGAGGGTTAGTATAATGGCTACCTTGAAAGAAAACTTGTACGGAGCACAACAAATTATGAAGGGTCAAGCGGATAAAAGAAGGACAGATTGGAACTTTACCGTAGGAGAGTTGGTCTTACTTCGTCTCCAACCTTACCGCCAGCTTTCGGTTCACCGCCGTTCGTCCCACAAGCTGTCTCTCCGATATTTTGGTCCGTTTGAAATCTTGGAAAGGATAGGTCCGGTGGCGTATCGACTCCAGCTTCCGGCCTCGGCAAAGATACACCCGGTCTTCCATATTTCCTTACTACGGCCATTTCGTCCAAGTCGGTCATATAACATCCACCTGTTGCCGGAGCACATGGCGTAAAGGACTCATGGTTCCACAAGTTTTAGTGCAATGGGAGGGACTCGGACCAGAAGACTCTACGTGGGAGGATAAGGTTTCATTGCTTCATACTGACTTGCTGGTTACAAATGAGACTAAAGGGACACAAGAGGCAAGCCTCCACAACAGGGAGGAAGAGGTAGTCGCGCAGGAACAAGAAAATGGGGTTCAGAATGACTCTTTGGCGAAGGAAGTACAAGCTATGGAGACTTTGAATGCAACCAACAATTCAGTTTCCCAAATATCTACTCCCAAGGCTTTCGCACAACAGCTGGGTGAGTTCCAAGATGATCCAACGGTTCCCCATGCTTTGACAGAGTCGGCATTCTGCCAGCCTTTAGATGCATCTCACACGCGGCTTGGACAGTCCCAAGGTGATCCAACGGCTACCCACGCGTTGGCAGTGTCGGCAGAATGCCAGCCGTCCGATTCAGATCTGTCCCCTCGCGTGCCGCGCCAGAGCGTGTCTGCTACGCCACTGATGACAACCGTTGTTCCATTCGAGGTGTTGGGCCCCACTCCATCGATTGCCTCGCGTCCTGATTCAGCCATCATGGACGATGGCCCATTTGCAGCAACGGGTAATGTAACCGGCCCAAGGAAGAGGATTGTACCAGCTTATCTGAAAGACTACATAGTGGGTTAGAAATGTAAGCAACACAGTGTTATTGTAGGGTTAGTGGGCTGGTGATTAAATAGCCCATTAATATGTTAGTAGTATTGTTGTGAGTGTGTTGTAAACGTGACTAGTGTGTTGTAAACGTGACTAGTTGTTTAAAGTGATGAAGAGTAACAAGAAAAGGGATATAGAAAATTTTCACCAAACTCTCTTCTCTCTCTAATCTCTCTCTATTCTCTCAGATCTCTCTCTTCTCTCTTTTCCCTAACAATTTCTTGTTACATGCAGCTTCGCTTGAACAGTTATGGCCATATAATTGGCACTGAATATATATATGATCTTGTCGAAATGGAACACACCGCTCACAGTCATGGTAATATCTTGTTGCACTATGCATATAATTTAAAAAATCTAGCTTAAAATTCCATGATTTGTATTTGATTGGGTTCAATTCATCTATCGAGTGTAAAGTTCATTTTCATTTTTTTTTTTTGCATGATAAAGTGATCCTCTTCTGCTACTAGTTTTTCCTATTTGTTTTTAAGTAATTAGTCATAAATGTTGGACTGAATATCTTGTTAAAGTATGCATAAGTGGTTTCATGTCCTTCCAGAGTTACCTATTACAACAGAACACACATGTATATACTATTTGGCGATTGGAAGCTGCTAGTGATAGAATTTGGAGTGCAAAGAAATTGGAACAAAAAGAAGGAAATTGAGAGAAAGTTAGAGAGATCAGAACTTATACAAATGTAGAAAGTGAAGATTATTCAAGACAGTGTACATGTGTTCACTTTTTGTGGTCCTTGGGTGCCTTGGACCGGAAGAAAACGGTTGCATTTCTAATAATAGGGTTTTATAAGAGTTATGTTATAGGAAAAGTGATTGTGTTATGTTATAGAGATTCATTTTGCGTGCCAGAGTTTTTTTTTTTTTGCTGCGGGCAACACAAAAAGTTGTGTGAGTAAGATAATTTTCCTGGTCATGTTAAATGATGATCATAAACCCTTTCTAATAATGTTTGTCTTATGGGATAGGGTTGTAGATAAGGCCTCTGTTTTTGTGCCAATGTTTGTTTAAAGGGAGTGGCCATTTCAGATACGCCATGACCGATAATTATATATAATTTTATAATTTATTTAAAAAATTATAAATATACACAAATATCTAACAAAAATCATACATATTTCAAATATTTTAATTTAAAAAATAATAAATCACACATTATTATTCAATAAAGGATCAAACAAAAATATAATGATTGTGATACTGGGCTTCAAGTTCAGTAAACGACATCTCTAACTATAAATCAAATCAAAATTCCCCGCGTAGTGCATAATTGAGATAATATTAGTGTTGTAGGTAAATAACATATGTAATTCAATAAGAAAAAGAATACTCAAATATGTTCATTATGATTTTTTTTTTGGGACCGAGTTGGGTCACCAGTTTTCACGAAAACCGGTCGAGTCGCATCGGGTCACAATGGTTCTAATGCATGTCTAGTCTGTTGCTTCAATCGGACTAGTTATATGATCGGTTTTTCAGTTCCCGGGTCAAAATGGCGGGCCAATTTTATTAACATTGGATATTAGAGTTGAATAATACACACACGCGCGCGCGCACACACATATATGGGAAGGATCCATTTACAAATTTTTGCAAATTACACTATGTACTCCTGGAAGTACATAGTGTAACCTAGTGTACTTCCGGGAGTACATAGTGTATTTTGTAAGAGTTTGTAAATATATCCCTCTCCATATGTGTGTGTGTGTGTGTGTGTGTGTGTGTGTGTGTGTGTGTGTGTGTGTGTGTGTGTGAAAAAGTATTTCTACACCCACTTTAGATAACATTATTTACGACTACCCATTTTTAACTAAGTCTGACTGACGTGAGTGGATCCTCTCATGTGTTAATTAACATGAACATGTCATGTGAGGCAATCATAACCATACATGAGTGGGTTAATGGTGACAAGAGAGGAGAGAAGAAAATTTAAAGAGAGAAAGTTACACAATCATCACCGTTGATTTAATTATTAATGGTTAAGATCCTCCCACATGACATGATCATGTTAAATTAGACATGAGAGGATCCATTTCCCTGACTGACTACTAGTAAGACATAGTTATAGCAATAAATATGATCTTTTTTTCTCTCTCCTCAGGCATTATCGGTTAACGTGACAGAGAGAAAAAAATGCAATTTTTAAGTCTTACTAGTCAGACTTAGTTAAAAAAAGATAGCGTTAGACAACCTTATCTAAAGTGATAGTAGAAATGTTTAATAAATTAGCCAAGAGATACGAAAAGTCTCATCATATATCACTACTAGAAAAGACTCAATTATGATGTACATAATTCCGTCAAAATTAGTGATGAAATTTTCCATTTCTGTCGAAATTAATAATGTAATCTTCGACCGAAAACACATCACCTTCGATTATGAATAGGTAAATGAAAAGGAGATAACATTTATATAATAAAAAGATTCCTGATCTGGGAAAAATATGATAGGCCCATTGGAGGCCCAGAACCTTCAAAGAAGCCCAAACTCACAAGAGGTCCAGAGCTAAGCGCGATGGTCATCATCGTGCGCCTAGCACAGCGCGATGCCCACATCGCACATGAAACCGCCCTTTGGCGTAATTTCCAGAGAAGGAAACTAACTTAAGAACCAAGGCAAAACGCACCGCGCCTTCCGACTAATGACAGCACCAGCTCGCCGAAATTCTATCAGGATAGTTTGACATCAAGAAGATAAGGATACCCAGGCCCTAGCCTAACCTGCAGCCCAAACATGGCCAATCAAAAGCCATGCCGCCTTATGAAGGCGGTACTAGAATCGCTATAAAAGCACGGGATACACGCCCAGGTATATCCATCTATTGTCATTAAGAATATACTTACACATGCCTCTGATACTAACTTAAGCATTGGAGTGTCTTCGCAGGTAGAGTTGTCAATATGGGCTCCAGCCCGCGGGCCAACCCTTAACCCCCAATTTTCAACCCTTTTTTTTCAGCCCACATGTGATAGGGTTATATTTGGCCCTAGCCCCAATGGCCCTCATTCTTTTTGGGTTAGGGTGGGGTTAACCTTGGGCCAGCCCATTTTTTTATCCAAACCCTAAATCCCCAAATTTTCTTTCTTTTCATGATTTTCTTCTTTGTGTGGTTCGAATTTCACTCCTCGCTAGAACCCTATTGTTATGTCGAGATTGTTCCGAAGAGAATTGAGCTCCTTCAAACCCTTGCGCACAACGATTGCATCCGCTTACCTTGTTTCCAAGCTTCCCAGCAATTCCAGCACCTCCACCCAAGGTCTCTCTTTATTTCCTCCATTACAGTGCTCTGTCTACGGAAGCAGCGCATATTTTCTCTCTCTAGGATATCATTTCCTATTATCATGGACGGTGCTTCTTCTTTATACGTTTTTCAATTTCCTTTTCATTTTCTGTGTTAACAATAAATATTAAGCCACTTCATGGACCAGAAGATGTGCTGGGTAGTTAGGGAGCAAGTGTAAGCATTTGTATCATGTAATCTTTGATTTTAAGCATCTGGGTATGTTTCACTTTTTGCATTCAGTGAAGAGCTAGGATTCTTTGCCTTTGGGGAACCATTGTAAAAAAAACTCAGTTTTTCGGAGTGTTAAAGGTTTTTAGGAGATAGGTTTTGGAGCAATAATATTTGTTTGTTGCTCAATTTTTGATCAAACGAGTTATTGTTCAGCATTTTTTTTCTTTTTTAAATGTGTGGCTGTGTTTTTTCATTTTTTCTTTGATTTCAGTTCAGGGGTTTAGATCATGTAAGTTTGGTAGTGAAGAAAGTGTAGCAAAGTATCTTTTCAGTATCTATTCAATAGTATATTTCACTTTATCTGCCTTGATTTTACTGATTTTGGTTTGCTGTTAGTTCGAATTGTTGTAAATCATAATTAAAAATGTTGGATGATGAAAGTCATAAGCATAAAAGTTGTTCAAGTTAAATTGAATACTGTAGATATAAGCAACACCTCTCATGCAATCTAATTGCAAAATTAGTAGTGGAAACATGAACTCCCAATAACTGTTTAATTTGATATAAAATTGAGATTCCTTACTTGCTTTAATTGTTAATTACTTCAACTTTTGATTTCTTTCATTAATTAGTTTTACCATTTACGTGTTTGATGTTACTAACGTGTGCTTATACTTTATATAAACAATTTCTCTGTTTTCCTTCACATTTAATTTTTTATCTTCAACTTAACTTGCTGGTAATCTTTTATTGGATTTGCAGATTGCTAAGTACACTGCCTTGCCTTAGTATTTGTTCATCCATGATATTCCTCTGCTGTAATTTTTAATCTTTATTCATCTATCAATTTGACTTCAATCACTCATTCAAGTTTAATCTCTCAATTATTAGTGGCTACTTTTTAACTTCTGCATTTCTCCTTTGTGCTTGTCCTTGATTAACCGCATCTGGTCTACGTTACTGTTTGTTACCACTTACAGTTTATGCATATGCACTTGAATTTATTATCACTTTTAGTTTTAATCTAATTTGTTATCACTTACAACTTATGCATATGCACTTGAATTACATGTGATGTGCTAAGTTGAGTAAACTTGTGCGTGGTATTGCTTGTTGCTTACACTTATCTGTGTACTACCGAAGTTTTTTTTTAGCCTTAAGTTTTTATTTAGGATTCTATTCCTTCTAATGTCAGCTTTCTGGTTTAATTCAAAGTGATTTTATTTCCGGTTCATTTTCTTCTCATGAAATCCTTATGATGAAAATATGTGGCTGTCCTTTAAGCCTTCTTGGTTCTTAATTTGGTCTCTTATCTTGCTTTTATTTATTCTTATTTGGATTTAATTTGGCCCGCGGGCTGGCCCTAGCCCGCAGGGTTATATATTTTTTTGGCCCATGTGGGCTGTTTCTTACGCGGGCTTTTTGGCCCTACGGGTTTTTTGGCCCTAACCCGCACGGATTAGGGCCTAACGGGCTAGGATGGCCCATTTTGACGGCTCTATTCGCAGGTACCCCATTCGGACTCATCGCGCCAACTAAGGACAAAAACATAATGATCCTCAACAACAATTCCAAGCCCAAGATAAAGAACCTCATCCTCATCTCACCCGTGGGTGATTTAGCCCAATACATATCGGTCAACCCATATTGTATTTGGTGTTATCAAATCCAAACACTAAATTACATAATTTCCCCTTATTCGATAGATGAAAAGAAGAGAAAATCTTGTTAGAAATTTGGAACAAAACTATGAATTTAGACAAAATTTAAAACATTTCATCATTTTTTTTTGTAATGAACGATTCATTCAGCTCGATGAAATATGATTGGTAGACACATGTTGACTAGTTAATTATCATTTTTTAAATTTCCGTACGCAATTTGGAAATCCAGTTTTTGTATGTTAGTTTAACCGATCGGTTCTCTGTTAGGAGCGAGGTTATTTTTTATTTTCTGAAAAGAGAGAAAAATGAACAATATATAGTACAGAATTTTGACAGGACTCATATGCCTATATTATTATATACAACCACTATTTAAATTCTTCACCTATAAAACTACTGTTACTGCTATACCGATCCAAGGTTATATGCAAATCCTATGTCATGGCACATATGTAACAAAATCTACAAACGAACTCCTAACTACTAACAAAACTATCGATTAACAACTTTTAACTTTCCCCTTCTTCTGGAGCTTCGGAGTGTAACATTCTCAGCTTTACCATTCTTGAATATTTGTATAATTTTGAAAACAGTGTTGTTAAAGCTTTGGTTGCGCTTGCCATTTCCGTTAGCTTTCACTTACTACCACAAGCAAAGCCTCAAAGGAAGCAGGATACAAAAAAAAAAAAGCCTCAAAGAAGAAAGGGTAAAATACTATTGTCTAAAGGGCCATGGTATCTTTCAGCAGCTTTTATGTATCAATGGCCTTTATGGTGTGTTATATCTTATTGATCAGGGCATCACTTTCTTCTCAAATTGTGCAATCATCTCTGGGTTCCTCCAATGACCATAATAAAGTGTCACGGCCACTGTCGCCGTACCAAAAATATTTGAGTGATTGTGTAAACAAGTTAAAGCCAAACTGTGGTCAACAAATTTTCTTTTTAATATTTGTTGGTAATCAAACAGTAGACAATAATTGTTGCCTCAGCCTTGTGAAGGATGAGGGAAAATCCTGCCACAGAGACGTTACAAAATTTATGATAAATATGCCATCGTATAAGCAAAACCAAACTCAAATTTTGAAAAGGAGTGAGAAGATTTGGAAAGATTGTACTTTAGTCCACTTTCCTTCCTCTTAACTTGACGTTTACTTTGATTTTGATTTTATGAATAAGGTGCAACAAAAGCCCGTAACAAGTTGTAATTGTACCATCTCATAGAAGAATTCACAACATTTCATTTATACTACAACGTCTTACTTTTATAAAATTAATCAGACAAATTGTTTCTTTGCTTTCTACATTATATTCATTCGCCGAGCTGTCTTTTCTATTCAGATCGGTCATTCAACCGGAATAGATGAGTTTAATGTTTTCAGGTTTAAGTCGTTTTACAAATTTACATATAAATAATTAGCCAAGAGATGTGAAAAAGCTAATCATATACCCATCCGACGGTAAATCGGTAAATGATAAGGAGATGATACTTATATTTATAAATAGAATCCAAACTCTATATGAATTACAAGCTCATAATTTTCCCCTATTGGATAAATGAAAAGGAGAGAAAATCTTGTTAAAAAGTCGGAACAAAACTATAAATTTAGCAAAAAAAAAATTAAAATATTTCTTCATTTTTTTTTCTAATTAAAGATTCATTGAACTCTACGAAATATGACGGGTTCACACATTTTGTCTAGTTAACTATCTTTTTTTTTATTTTTTTTCGTAAGCAATTTGGGAACCCAATTTCTTTATGTTAATTGAGCTGATCGTGAAACGCCGTATGTAATAAAAAATAGGAGTAATATGATAAATTTAACTAAAAGGCTCAATAAACTTGAAATTTCAGGCACTTCCTTCGACAGAAGCTTATTTTCATCCTCATCTTCAACCTATTTCCTATTTGGCTTTCTCCCTTCTCTCTTTTCCTTCATTCTTTTTATTATTTTATTTTGATTTCCGTAAGAACCCGCACCACTAAATTAAGAATTTAAATAATTTAATTATGAGTTAGGAAAAAGTTCCAAAATTTAATTTAGATAAATATAGAAAGATTAGGATAATCATATAGAAGGTTAAATAATGCTTAAGTCGCTTTTCTGTTGAAAAATGTAGATACTGGTTCTGCTTCGCGGAATAAATGCATACCGGTGAAGTATACCGAAAAATTATAATAAAAATATATATATTCGTAGAAAAATATGTAGATTAAGAATTTCAAATTTGGGGTAAAAATAATAAGCAGTGCTTCCAGAACTAATATCGGGTATTCTATAAAACGCGTACGAGTGAGGTTTCTCGAAAAACTAATGTAAAAATATGATGATTCCTAAAAAAAATGTCTAGGTTAAGAATATAAAATTTTAGAGTTTAGCAAAATTGTTATTTCTTGATTGTGCAGTGCAGTCAAGAAATAACAAAATTGTATTGAAAAATTATATATAGTGACAATCATTTTCTATAAGTTTGGTCCTCTCATGAAAGATTGGATTAGAGGATATATGCAATGCTGCTTGATTGTCATAAATGAGCTTCCTGGGCTGCTATTCACAGAGATGTAGTTCCTTAAGCAATTATTTTAGCCAAATGAACTCACATGTTTCTCTGATACCAAATTAGAATTTAGAATGTATGAATGCACTGTACAAAGGACCTCTATTTAAAGAGGATAAATGATCTAATGGGCCAAGCCCAAATAACCTGCTAGAATAGCAGAATAATAAATAATACAATACTATTATATTATTTCTGGGGTAGATTATATTTACAAACTTTTTTGTTTATAAAATCTTACAAACTACACTATATTCTCCCGGGAGAATATAGTGTAAGTTGTAAAAAAAATTCAAAAAGTTTGTAAACGGATCCTGTCCCATTATTTATAACATATATTATTTCTAACAGATATATTCGGTCTCCATTGTGTAGTTGAGAGTTGAGACACAAGGTTCATTATGTATCTCTTTTTAACTGTTTACTCTGAACATACATTAAAAAAATATAAACTTGTTAATTGTTCATGGTGGTTGTTATTTAATAGCCATGAAATTGTGTCAAGTAAATATATCTAACCTTTTTTTTTTTTTTAATCCTGTTTTTCATTAATCATTGTTTACTGTAATTTGTTTGGACTTGTTGCAGCTTCGCTTGAACAGTTATGGCCATATAATCGGCAATGAATATATATCTGATCTTGTCGAAATGGAACACACCGCTCACAGTCATGGTAATATCTTGTTGCACTATGCATATAATTTTAAAAATCTAGCTTAAAATTCCATGATTTGTATTTGATTGGGTTCAATTCATCTATCTAGTGTTAAGTTCATTTTCATGATTTTTTTTTGCATGTTTTTAAGTAATTAGTCATAAATGTTGGACTGAATATCTTGTTAAAGTGATGCTCTGTTGCTTTATTAAAGAAATAGTTTTTGTCCTATATTGTTTTTAAGTAATTAGTCATAAATGTTGGACTGAATATCTTGTTAAAGGATGCATAAGTGGTTTCATGTCCTTCCAGAGTTACCTATTATAGCAGAACACACATGTATATACTATTTGGCGATTGGAAACCGCTAGTGATAGAACTTGGAGTGCAGAGAAATTGGAACAAAATGAAGGAAATTGAAAGAAAGTTAGAGAGAGATCAGAACTGATACAAATGTAGAAAGTGAAGATTATTCAAGACAGTGTACATGTGTTCACTTTTTGAGGTCCTTTGGTGCCTTGTGTTATAAGAGTTATGTCGTAGGAAAAGTGATTGTGTTATGTTATAGAGATTCGTTTTGTGTGCCTGAGTTTTTTTTTTTTTGCTGCGGGCCCCACAAAATGTTGTGTGTGTAGGAAAATTTTTCTGGTCATGTTAAATGATAGATGATAAACCCTTTCTAATAATGTCTGTCTTATGGGATAGGGTTGTGGATAAGGCCTCTATTTTTGTGCCAATGTTTGTTTAAAGGGAGTGGCCATTTCAGATACGCCATGACCGATAATTATATATAATTTTATAATTTATTTAAAAAATTATAAATATACACAAATATCTAACAAAAATAATAAATATTTCAAATATTTTAATTTAAAAAATAATAAATCACACATTATTATTCAATAAAGGATCAAACAAAAATATAATGATTGTGATACGGGGCTTCAAGTTTAATAAAAGACATATCTAACTATAAATCAAATCAAAATTCCCCGCGTAGTGCATAATTGAGATAATATTAGTGTTGTAGGTAAATAACATATGTAATTCAATAAGAAAAAGAATACTCAAATATGTTCATTATGATTTTTTTTGAGACCGAGTTGGGTCACCAGTTTTCATGAAAACCGGTCGAGTCGCATCGGGTCACAATGATTCTAATGCATGTCTAGTCTGTTGCTTCAATCGGACTAGTTATATGATCGGTTTTTCGGTTCCCGGGTCAAAATGGCCGGGCCAATTTTATTAACATTGGATATTAGAGTTGAATAATTCACACGCGCGCGCGCACACACATATATGGGAAGGATCCATTTACAAATTTTTGCAAATTATACTATTTACTCCTGGAAGTACATAGTGTAACCTAGTGTACTTCCGGGAGTACATAGTGTATTTTGTAAGAGTTCGTAAATATAACCCTCTCCATATATATGTGTGTGTGTGTGTGTGTGAAAAAGTATTTCTACACCCACTTTAGATAACATTATTTACGACTACCCATTTTTAACTAAGTCACGGGAGTGGATCCTCTCATGTGTTAATTAACATGATCATGTCATGTGAGACAATCATAACCATACATGAGTGGGTTAATGGTGACAAGAGAGGAGAGAAAAAAATTTAAAGAGAGGAAGTTACACAATCATCACCGTTGATTTAATTATTAATGGTTAAGATCCTCCCACATGACATGATCATGTTAAATTAGACATGAGAGGATCCATTTCCCTGACTGACTAGTAAGACATAGTTATAATAATAAATATGATCTTTTTTCTCTCTCATCAGGCATTATCGGTTAACGTGACAGAGAGAAAAAAATGCAATTTTTAAGTCTTACTAGTCAGACTTAGTTAAAAAAAGATAGCGGCAGACAACCTTATTTAAAGTGATAGTAGAAATGTTTAATAAATTAGCCAAGAGATACGAAAAATCTCATCATATATCACCACTAGAAAAGACTCAATTATGATGTAAATAATTCCGTCAAAATTAGTGATGAAATTTTCAATTTCTGTCAAAATTAATAATGTAATCTTCGAACGAAAACACATCACCTTCGATTATGAATAGGTAAATGAAAAGGAGATAACATTTATATAATAAAAAGATTCCTGATCTGGAAAAAATATGATAGGCCCATTGGAGGCCCAGAACCTACAAAGAAGCCCAAACTCACAAGAGGTCCAGAGCTAAGCGCGATGGTCATCATCGTGCGCCTAGCACAGCGCGATGCCCACATCGCACATGAAACCGCCCTTTGGCGTAATCTCCATAGAAGGAAACTAACTTAAGAACCAAGGCAAAACGCACCGCGCCTTCCGACTAATGACAGCACCAGCTCGCTGAAATTCTATCAGGATAGCTTGACATCAAGAAGATAAGGCTACCCAGGCCCTAGCCTGACCTGCAGCCCAAACATGGCCAATCAAGAGCCATGCCGCCTTATGAAGGCGATACTAGAATCGCTATAAAAGCACGGGATACACGCCCAGGTATATCCATCTATTATCATTAAGAATATACTTACACCTGCCTCTGATACTGACTTAAGCATTGGAGTGTCTTCGCAGGTACCCATTCGGACTCATCGCGCCAACTAAGGACAAAAGCATAATGATCCTCAACAACAATTCCAAGCCCAAGACAAAGAACCTCATCCTCATCTCACCTGTGTGTGATTTTGCCCAATACATATTGGTCAGCCCATATTATATTTGGTCTTATCAAATCCAAACACTAAATTACATAATTTCCCCTTATTCGATAGATGAAAAGAAGAGAAAATCTTGTTAAAAATTTGGAACAAAACTATGAATTTAGACAAAAGTACTTTTCAAACATTTCATCATTTTTTTTGTAATGAACGATTCATTCAGCTCTATGAAATATGATTGGTAGACACATGTTGACTAGTTAATTATCATTTTTTAAATTTCCGTACGCAATTTGGAAATCCAGTTTTTGTATGTTAGTTGAACCGATCGGTTCTCTGTTAGGAGCGAGGTTATTTTTTATTTTCTGAAAAGAGAGAAAAATGAACAATATATAGTACAGAATTTTGACAGGACTCATATGCCTATATTATTATATACAACCACTATTTAAATTCTTCACCTATAAAACTACTGTTACTGCTATACCGATCCAAGGTTATATGCAAATCCTATGTCATGGCACATATGTAACAAAATCTACAAACGAACTCCTAACTACTAACAAAACTATCGATTAACAACTTTTAACTTTCCCCTTCTTCTGGAGCTTCGGAGTGTAACATTCTCAGCTTTACCATTCTTGAATATTTGTGTAATTTTGAAAACAGTGTTGTTAAAGCTTTGGTTGCGCTTGCCATTTCCGTTAGCTTTCACTCCAATGCAAATATTGATGCTGCAATTGTTTCATCTATGCAAAGGATAGTATATCTTGTAACGGTTCTTTACCATCCTTTTTCGTAGAAAAAATTAAAATAAAAAATGTTTATATTTCACCACAAGTTCCAAGCATATTTTTATGGGGTTTATACTTCTTATGTGAGTGTGGGTCCCATTGAAAAAAAAGTAAATAAAAAAATTAAAAATATTGGCATGCAAAATGATGTGAGTGTAACTTGAGAAGGCTCTTCTTATGTCACATAAGAAGTATAAACCCCTATTTTTATTTGTCAAAAGTAATCATTGAAGAGTCACATTATGTTAATTAATATTTTTCCAAAGCCAAAAGAAAACTTGTTTCTACATTTGTTAAACTAAAGTAGGCAAAAAAATAAGCTACGCCACCTAATAATACACACAACCTCTCGTCACACCTACGGCCTACCCACTATGTAGTATATATAATCCGTTTGAATTTGTAAAATGTTTGATGCGTTTTCCATAACAACAACTGTGCCTAATTTTTTAAAAATGTTATTACAACGATTGAAAATATAATTATGAACTTTGCAAGAAAACTACGAAATAGAAGAACAAATTAATTGTGGATACCAAAAAAAGAAAAAAAAAAAAGGAAAACAAATTAAATGTTAATTGTAATCCAAAAAAAAAGGAATGACGTTTTTTTTTTTAAACATCAATGACGTTTATTAACTAATAAATAACAAGTAACTTACTTTATTTATTTCGATGGAGTTAGTGGTACCTATTAATTTTTGCAAATGTTTACGTTCGAATTTAAAGTATAAATATGGCTATATTGATCACTTACTACCACAAGTAAAGCCTCAAAGGAAGCACGATACAAAAAAAAAAAAGCCTCAAAGAAGAAAGGGTAAAATACTATTGTCTAAAGGGCCATGGCATCTTTCAGCAGCTTTTATGTATCAATGACCTTTATGGTGTGTTATACCTCATTGATCAGTACATCACTTTCTTCTCATATTGTGCAATCATCTCTGGGTTCCTCCAATGACCATAATAAAGTGTCAGGGCCACTGTCGCCGTACAAAAAATATTTGAGTGATTGTGTAAACAAGTTAAAGCCAAACTGTGGTCAACAAATTTTCTTTTCAATATTTGTTGGTAATCAAACAGTAGACAATAATTGTTGCCTCAGCCTTGTGAAGGATGAGGGAAAATCCTGCCACAGAGACGTTACAAAATTTATGGTAAATATGCCATCATACAAGCAAAACCAAACTCAAATTTTGCAAAGGAGTGAGAAGATTTGGAATGATTGTACTTTAGTCCACTTTCCTTCCTCTTAACTTGACGTTTACTTTGATTTTGATTTTATGAATAAGGTGCAACAAAAGGCCGTAACAAGTTGTAATTGTACCGTCTCATAGAAGAATTCACAACATTTCATTTATACTACAACGTCTTACTTTTATAAAATTAATCAGACAAATTGTTTCTTTGCTTTCTACATGATATTCATTCGCGGAGCTGTCTTTTCTATTCAGATCGGACATTCAACCGGAATAAATGGGTTTAATGTTTTCAGGTTTAAGTCGTTTTACAAATTTACATATAAATAGTTAGCCAAGAGATGTGAAAAAGCTAATCATATACGGTAAATGATAAGGAGCCCGCACCATTAATTAAGGAAATTAATTAATTAAATATGAGAATTAGGAAATAATTCCATAATTGACTCTAATAATTATTATGATCACCACTCTCTTGGCACAACAATCAATCAATGCATGGTTTCCGGACAACCAATCTATGCCCAGAATAATCTCCAAGTTTGCCATCGACAATCCTATCATATCTACCGAATACTCACGGCCATCCCACTGAAACATGACATCTCAATAGTCCCGAACCCGTCGGCTGTCGGTGGACTGCTCGAGCTGCTCCTGCGGCGAGAGCGGGTCGCCGCGTGCCGGTCGGGGGACGGATTGGGAACGGACCCTTCGGGGCCTCTTCCCCGGGCGTCGAACAGTCGACTCAGAACTGGTACGGACAAGGGGAATCCGACTGTTTAATTAAAACAAAGCATTGCGATGGTCCCTGCGGAAGAGGTTCTCAGGCTGATTGATATGGCCAAATTGCCCCCTCATCCGGGTCTTGTTTCTGATATGGTGGCTGATTGCATTGATAGTGTCTCTGGTTACTAGAATTCCAATCTTCTTGCTAATTTCTTTAACTATGACATTATCAAACTCATCTAAGCTATTCCTCCCCCTGACGAGGCGCACCCGGTGCCAGGCGTGGCTCTGTCTCTGAATTCACATTTGAACTCAAAAGTTCATTCTGTGATCCATCCTCATCATCCTCCAAACAAACCTCTGGTTGGAATTCATTGAAGAAAGCTTTTAAAAATGTCCACCAATTAACTTTTGGATTATACCAGTATCGGTACCGGATCTGAGCTTGACTAGTGAACACCTACCTAGCTTCCCATGGCTTTGCAGTATCTAGAATTCCCTTTGCCTCGAAGTACCGCTCAACTTGAAGCAACCATCCCCAAGCTTCTTCTTCCCCAGAAAATGTAGGAACCTTCGTTCTATAAAATTGATTTCTCATTTTTTATTTTTTATTTTGGTGTACAAAGCTCCCCAAATCAGAGAACTCTGATACCAATTGATAAGATCCAAATTACAAATTCAACAAAGAATAAGATAACACAAGTATTTTGTTCTGGAAAACCCAGATTTTCTGATATATATTGAAGAAGAAACACAATTACAGTAAAGAGAAGAATGATATATTATTGGTCCATATCAGATTGTGATACTGCTGTGTTTGGACTTGAGAGTGGTTGGACTCTTGGCTTGGATAGCTAGCTTGCAAGGTAAGCTTTCGTGTCCTCGGTTTAGCCATGTTATGGTTCCACCATGTCCCATGGGGATGTGGTTTATGCATGCTGTGTTTCACTAGAATTGCTGTTAGGAATGGTGTTATTATGACTTCTGGTGAAAAAAATATATCATATGGAGTCCCATTTTTATGATCCAAACTCGATCTGGAGTCCAATAACTCCATCAACAGATGTTCATTAACATATTTAAGACATAGTTTATCAGTCCTTAACTCAAATGATTCGAGTTTACTCATTTAGTAGCTTAAACAAGCTAAATTCATGAAAATGAAAAATAGGTGATCATGGTATACCTCAAGTGCCTCAAACTCAAGTGACTTTCAGGATTATTAATCACTTACCATAATTGCTTAAGTCTTCTCATAATTATTAGGATCAATTATGGAATTATTTCTTAACTTCGCATTTAATTGATTTATTTCCTTAATTAACGGTATATATATATATATATATATATATATATTGGCTTGAAATTGAGGTCTACTGAATACAATTGTGTTGCTGAATTTGTGAGGACTGTTTTTTGACTTTTTGACAAACTTGATTACTATGTTCATTAGTATATTAGGTTGGGAATGAGTGAAGTATGCATTACCCTTGAATATTTTATATAAGGCACGGTTTAGATTGATATTTTTCACATTGTACACTTGGTAAACTTGATCCTCTGATTGGTTTGCATTTAGGATACTAGAATTGTATACGAAGTTTATTCCGTGATATTTTTAGATATTTTCTGTTTTGGATAACAAACTCATTCCAATTTTTTGACTGATTTATTAACTAGTCCAGTGTTAAGTGATCTGCAATTAATTTAAATTTGGTGATTTGCATTTTGATTAAATTTTTGTCTAAGTGACCTATATATAGTAGTTCTTGTATTCATATGGTTCAGGTCACTCATCGTATTTTTGATTGTTGAATATCAATTCTACATCAGTCAAAAATAAAAACTGCCGAATAACTATTAATCTCTGTATACCCAAGTAAACCAACTCTGGTTAACTACACCTGCAAATATATATCCTAGAATTTGTCATATACCTCTTCTTGCTCTTGATGTTGCATTTGCTTCATATATACTAAGGATAGCATCTACTAAGGGTACATAACCATAGTTTTTAGCAGAAGAATATAGATAAAAAATATGTTTATATTTCACCACAAGTCAAAGTATAATTTATTTTTATTTTTATCAAAAGTAATTTTTAAAGTGTTACCCTTGAATTACCATATAGTAACATTTATCCTTACTTTCATAACATTTAATGGGCTAATTCTTAGTTTATTATATTGAATAATGCTTTTCGAAAGCCAAAAGAAAACTTGTTTTTACATTTTTTAAGCTAAAGTAGGCAAAAAAAATAAGTTACGTCACACATCAGCTAATAATACACGTAACCTCTCTTCACACGTACCCATTTTATAATATAATCCGTTTGAATTTGTAGGATTTCGAGCATGATTTTTCAATAACAACAACTGTGTATAATTTTTTAAAAATGTCATAACAACAATAAAAAATATAATTTTTAACTTTGCCAAAAAAAAAACTATGAATTCGATGAACTAATATTAAACGTTATTTGTAAGGCAATTAAAGGATGACGTTTATTAACTAATAAATAATAGGTAACTTTATTTATTTCGGTGGAGTTAGTGGTACTGGTACCTATTGATTTTTGCAAATGTTTACGTTGAAATTTAAAGTATAAATATGACTATATTGATCACTTACTACGCAAGCAAAGCCTCAACGGAAGCAGGATACCAAAAAAAAAAAAAAAGCCTCAAAGGAAGCAAGAGTAAAATACTATTGTCTAAAGGGCCATGGCATCTTTCACCAGCTTTCATGTATCGATGACCTTTATGGTGTGTTATACCTTCTTGATCAGTACATCACTTTCTTCTCAAATTGTGCAATCATCTCTGGGTTCCACCAATGACCATAATAAAGCGTCAGGGCCACTGTCCCCGTACCAAAAATATTTGATTGATTGTGTAAACAAGTTAAAGCCAAATTATGGTCAACAAATTTTCTTTTCAATATTTGTTGGTAATCAAACAGTAGACAATAATTGTTGTCTCAGCCTTGTGAAGGATGAGGGAAAATCCTGCCACAGAGACGTTACAAAATTTATGGTAAATACGCCATCGTTCAAGCAAAACCAAACTCAAATTTTGCAAAGGAGTGAGAAGATTTGGAATGATTGTACTTTAGTCCACTTTCCTTCCTCTTAACTTTGATGTTTACTTCGATTTTATGAATAAGGTGCAACAAAAGATCATAATAAGTTGAAATTGTACCATCTCACAGAAGAATTCACAGCATTTCATTTATACTACAATGTCTTACTTTTATAAAATTAATCTGACAAATTGTTTCTTTGCTTTCCACATTATATTCGTTCACCCATCTATCTTTTCTATTCAGATCGGTCATTCAACTGGAATAGATGGGTTTAAAGTTTTCAGGTTTGACCTGTTTTACAAATTTACATATAAATAGTTAGCCAAGAGATGTGAAAAATCTAATCATATATCCATCCGACGGTGAATAGGTAAATGATAGGGAGTTGACATTTATATTTATATATAGTATCCGAACTCTATATGAATTACAAGCTAATTTTCCCTTATTCGATGAATCAAAAGGTGAGAAAATCTTCTTTAAAAGTCAGGAACAAAACTATAAATTTACCAAAAAATTCTTTTAATACATTTCTTATTTTTTTTTTCTAATGAATGATTCATTGAACTTTATGAAACATGACGGGTTAACACATTTTGGCTAGTTAACAATCATTTTTTTTAATTCTCGTATGCAATTTGGTATTCAGTTTCTTTATGTTAGTTGAACCGCTTCTTAAGCGCACTGTATGTAATAAAAATTAGGAGTAATATGATAAATTTAACAAAAAGGCTCAATATAAAACCCAAACTTGTAAGATAATTAATTAGGATTTTCCATAATTAACGGAAAATAATTAGATCAAAAATTTAATTAAAAATTAAATTAGATAAATAATATAATTTTTCAGTGTAAGTCACTTTTAGATAAAGTGCAATTGCAAAGGGAAATCAGATAAAGAGAATAATTCACTTTACCATCAAGCTGTAATTATTGTATACTTTGTTGGAATTTATGCTAATAATCCATTAGTTAAAAATAAGAAGTGGGTTAATAAAGAAAAGAGAAAATGGAAGATGTAGAGGTGTACATCTTTACATGTGTGGGTATTCACAAGTCCCACATT
Source organism: Gastrolobium villosum (assembly GCA_032173675.1). Taxonomy (NCBI): domain Eukaryota; kingdom Viridiplantae; phylum Streptophyta; class Magnoliopsida; order Fabales; family Fabaceae; genus Gastrolobium; species Gastrolobium villosum. Next base: position 40,050 of record JAVKPL010012934.1, on the reverse strand, counting down.
GGACAACTAGTTGGAAGTGAGAGAGTTTATAAGCTCCCACCTCACTCTCCTAGATTGGCCCTTTGGGTTACTACACATTTTGTGGAGGGGGAGGTGTGTAACACCCCATGTATACCCGGTTTGTTAACATGTCATCGTATTAAGTCACGCTTAATTAAAATGCGGAACAACTTTTTCTTTAATTCAATTATGACGTCGTTATACTTAGGCAAGTTGATTACTTAATCATTTTCATAAAAACATAGCCAACATAGTCTCAACAAAATAAACCGTCAAATGATGCTAATAGCATCATAACAACTCATCATAGCAGCATCAAAATATAACAGCAATATCAGCAAGCACCAGTTGTAACACCCGGTTTGTTAACACGTCATCGTATTAAGCCACACTTAATTAAAAATTGCGGAATATGTTTTTCTTTTCAATTATGACGTCATTATCATTACCAAGTTGAATTACTTAATTCATTTTCATAAAACATTGTCTGTATGTAAATTGCAAGACATCTAACTCAAATACCTCATAATATAAATATAAAGTGAGTATCTAAGGTCACGGATCTACAACACGTAGTCCGGACAATATCCTGATACATTAGCCAACTAAAGTCTGAAAACATAAAGACAAATAAATGTGGCATGGACAATCCTCATGCTCACCAAATAAGGCAACATAGCCCCAACAGCAGTCTCAACTCAAATAACATAAAACTGACAGAAAACATAAACAGCATCCAAATCCACTCATGTCAGCACACAGAAGGTATATAATCAACTAAGCTCTGGCCTCCTGCCGCTAGAGGCATCAGCCCCCAAACTACCTGATGAAAGTAAAATGGCCTTTGAAGGCCGATGCATGTAAGGTGTAAAACAAAAATTTTACTGCGGAACATACATACACACATAGGTTCATGCTTTAAGACAACATGATGTTACCTTGTTTTTGGCCTGATCAGTCAGGGAGATCAGATGTCAGGCTTGAAGGGTTCAAACCCACTAATGGTTATACACACCACCTTTCGTCAATGATGCAAGAACCCCTTCTTGAAAGCCACCAGATTAACACCACGGTGAGGCTTGCTATGCGCACAAGTGGTGAAGGTGGAGGCTAGGTATTCTGTTTGGAAAAGTGTAGTGAGCTACCCTACAGAATGGTACATAGATGGAGGAGAGTTGGCTAGGTTTTCTCAAAACCCTAAGGTGTGGAACAAGTGTTATGCGCACACTTGGAGAGGAGGAGGGATTTAAATCATTCAAAATGAAAACAAAATTTCAAAACCTTTTGAAATTTGCGCATGGATTAGGGAGGATAAGGTGGAGCTGTTGCAAAACCAATTTCGCCAACAACCTCCAATCTTATCCACATGAAATTAAGTTCAAAATAATTTAAACTTAAATTCATAAACTATCATATAGTATATACTTTTCATGCGCATAATTCAGCCCTAGAAGGGGTCCAAATATATTGAGTAGTTGCATTCAAAATTTGAATTAACTCACCCACTGATTCCCTCAACCACCAAATCTGAATGGAGCTTTATTTTAAGTGATAAGATGTCATCCTTATCACTTAAACTTGCGCACCAAACAGCCAAGGAAGTGCTCCAAAGATGCTTCTTGTTCCAAGGAATATGCTCCAATAAGATCCTGTCTTATCCTTTTGTTATGAAACAACTTTTCAAAACCAATTCAAATTCGAATTCAAACGTTCAAACATTCAAATTCAAAATTCAAAATTCAAAATTTCAAATTTCAAATTCAAAATTCGAATTTCAAAATTCAAATCCAAATTTCAAATTTCAAATTCAAAATTCGAATTTCGAAATTCAAATTCTAAATTCAAATTTCAAAATTCAAATTTCAAATTCAAAATTCGAAATTCAAATATTTGATTATTAATTTAAATAATTAAATTAATTAGTAATGGCTTGGACTATCCAAGCCCATTACTAAGCTCCATGCACCACCCACCCATTTAGGTGGGCTTCCAAATAGCTTCTTGGGCTAACAACCATTATTAGGCCCAATACCTTTAAAGCTAGTCCATCATGACTACAAGGTGTTAGTGTGTGACCCATTAGGTCCAACTTAGCTTCTGACATAACTGGGCTTCGGCCCAACAAGCTCACAACCCAATTAATGACAACACAGAGCACTAGCAATGCTTTGTTGTCCCAGAACTAGTCAGATTAATGACTTGATCATCCTATTGCACATATTTGGTTACCGTATGTATTTCCCTTCGTCTCAGTTATCTTCCCATTAACCTAGGGTAAGGAAATGTATCAACCCCTGCAGTTTAGGGTAAGCTTTATTTGAAATAGGGAATCTTCAATTTACTGACTCTAAAGGCAGATCATCTCATTATCTCTTTTACTATGCATAGATTCCTGAGTCCCTGTAAATGTCATCTCGATTTCTCCGGTTTACAGATAACCTAATCTCTCACAGAGATTTGACGAATTCCTTCAGCTTATTACCCTAGCCCTGTGCCCTTTAAGGACACGCCCAACAGTATAGCTATGAGTCTCCATGTTTCAGGCAGACGAGGCATACAATCAAAACATGCCTTCAAGAACACAGTCTAGGTAATAACTTCTGGTCTAAGGAAAGACATACCCAAACATAAAGAGATTACTCTAATGACACTATCTGTGAGATTTCCTCATAGAGTCTCTTTTTGGGTCTGTTCAGTGCGAGCTATACTCTTATAGGTCCACCCACGACTTTAGCTAAGATATCTCCATATCTGCAGCTCATGAGGTCTTTACCTTGTATCCATATACAAGTAGATAAGTCGTACTAGTCTTTACTCGAGATCACTGATCCCCAAACTCAGTGTCTCTAGACTAGGAACATATAATTAGGAATAGACATGCAATATCCTTGAATCTTCATGATCGTGATCTCATCACAGATACTCAAGAGATACCTGTTCTATTCCAAGGGGTTTATCCAGTTCGTTCATATAATATTAACAGTAATATCGAGACACAATATGAAACTGAATAAATAGTGCTTTCATTTATTTGCGACAAACAAAGTTCTACATCTAGTGTCCTTTATTTAATCAAAAGATTGTCTCTAGGACACCCATATGCTAACAAGCTCCCACTTGGCCTAGAGCCAATCCGACCTAAGTCGTATGCCCAAAGCCTCATAATGACTATCATGTTTTCTCTGAGAAACAGCCTTTGTCAGAGAATCGGCCAGGTTATCGTCTGTGGGAACATAATCCATTTTTACATCATTCCTATCAATGATTTCTCTAATCAAATGATATCCGCGGAGCACGTGTTTAGATCTTTGATGAGATCTAGGTTCCTTTGACTGCGCAATGGCTCCTGTGTTGTCGCAAAGCAACTGTATGGGCTCATCCACGCTTGGAACCACCCTTAGTTCATTTATGAACTTCTTGATCCACACTGCCTCCTTAGCTGCTTCTGAAGCAGCTATGTATTCAGCCTCTGTCGTTGAATCTGCTGTTGTCTCCTGCTTGGAACTTTTCCAAGACACTGCCCCATCATTTAAGGTGAATACGAATCCTGACTGTGGCTTGCAGTCATCTTTGTCACTCTGAAAGCTGGCATCAGTGAACCCTTTCACTGTTAACTCATTAACCCCACCATAGACCAGAAACGCATCCTTAGTTCTTCTTAAGTATTTAAGAATGGTTTTGACTGCCGTCCAGTGACCCTCTCCAGGGTCTGACTGGTATCTGCTCGTAATGCTTAAAGCATATGAGACATCTGGTCTCGTACATATCATGGCATACATGATGGATCCAATAGCCGAAGCGTATGGGATTCCACTCATGCGATCCTTCTCAGGATGTGACTTAGGACACATAGCCCTTGATAGGTGTACCCCATGACTGACAGGAAGAAAACCCCTTTTCGACCCTTCCATGCTAAGCCTCTTTAGCATCTTGTCAACGTACGTGGATTGAGATAAACCCAGCAGCCTCTTGGATCTATCTCTATAGATCTTTATACCAAGTATAAAGGATGCCTCTCCCAAATCCTTCATGTTAAAGTTTTCTGAAAGCCACTCTTTCGTTATTTTTAATGTGGGGATGTCATTTCCTATTAGCAATATGTCATCTACATAAAGCACTAGGAAGACGACATTACTCCCACTAACCTTTCTGTAAACACAAGGTTCATCCTCGTTCTTGATAAAACCGTTACTCTTAACGACTTCATCAAAACATATATTCCAACTCCTTGATGCTTGCTTTAGCCCATATATTGACCTTTGTAGTTTGCATACCATATGCTCCTGATCTTTGTTTTCAAATCCTTCAGGTTGTGTCATGTACACTTCCTCCTTCAAGAACCCATTCAAGAAGGCGGTCTTGACATCCATTTGCCAAATTTCATAGTCGTGGTATGCTGCTATTGCAAGCATGATCCTAATAGATTTGATAATGGCAACTGGTGAGAAAGTTTCATCATAGTCAACTCCTTGTCTTTGACGATACCCTTTCGCCACCAACCTAGCTTTGTAGGTCTGAACGTTGCCATCTGCATCAGTCTTTCTTTTAAAGACCCATTTATTACCGATAGGAACTATTCCTTGCGGTTTAGGAACCAAGGTCCATACCTTGTTCTAATACATCGAATCCATTTCAGATTCCATGGCTTCAAGCCATCTTGAGGAGTCAACATCTTTGACCGCCTCCTCGTAGTTACTTGGTTTATCATCCTCAACAGTTTGCTGATTCTCAATCACAAACCCGTACCTCTCAGGTGGATGGATGACCCTCGTAGATCTACGGAGTTGTGTGTTTACTTCTCCATTGGAGAACGTCGCCTGCGGAGCAGACTCGGGTTCCTCAATCTGTTCTTGTGGATCTTGCACTTCTTCAAGATCAATCTTACTCCCACTGCCTCCTTGAGAGATCAAATCAAGGAACTCAGCATTCTTTGACACAAACACTTTGTGTTCTTCCATGGAGTAGAAGTAGTATCCCTTAGTACCTTTAGGATACCCCACAAATAGACATTTAGTACTCTTAGCACTAAGCTTGTCTGATGTCAACGCTTTGACATAAGCTGGTGATCCCCATACCCTGAGGTAACTCAGGTTGGGTCTCTTACCACTCCATATCTCATATGGTGTGGTCTGAACAGATTTAGACGGTACCCTATTTAGAAGGTATGCCGCTGTGTCTAAGGCATATCCCCAAAATGATTTTGGAAGTTGAGTCTCACTCATCATAGACCTAACCATGTCTAACATGGTCCTGTTTCTCCTTTCGGAGACACCGTTTTGGTGTGGTGTGTAAGGAGCGGTAAATTGTGAGAGAATTCCATTTTCTCTCAGATAACCCTGAAACTCGTGGCTCAAATATTCACCACCACGATCTGATCGTAATGTCTTAATCATCTTGCCACGTTGTTTCTCCACTTCATTCCTAAACTCTTTGAACTTTTCAAACGCTTCAGATTTATATCTCATTAGGTATATATACCCAAATCTTGATTTGTCATCTGTAAAGGTAATGAAATAAGAATATCCACCTCTAGCCTCAATAGACATTGGGCCACATACATCAGTATGAATGAGTTCTAATAACTCACTAGCCCTATGACTCTCAAGCCCTTTGAGCTTTTGTTGAATCATTTTCCCAGCTATACAAGATTCACACTGTCCATAGGATTCCAAATCCATGGAGTCCAGGTATCCATCTCTATGCATCCTAGACAATCTTGTTTCGTTTATGTGCCCTAGTCTACAGTGCCAAAGATAAGATTGATTATCCGTCCTAGGTCGTTTCACATCTATATTGAGCACTTCATTTCCCATTTCCAACACATACAATCCATTTATTAAAGAAGCAGTACCGTAAACCATATCATTCAAAATGATAGAAAAAGTACCATCCCTAATACTGAAAGTATATCCATCTTGTTCTAAACAAGAAATTGAAATAATGTTTCTAGAAATTTGCGGAACATAAAGACAATTATTCAAATGCAATAAAAGGCCCGTAGGCAAAATAAGGTAAGCATCTCCAACTGAATGAGCAGTAACCCTTGCTCCATTACCAACGCGGAGATCCACCTCGTTTCTATCCAATCTCCTTGGGCTCCTAAGTACCTGCAACATATTGCAGATACGAGAACCACATCCGGTATCCAATACCCATGAGGATGGATTAGCATAAGAATAATTTATCTCAATCATGAAAATACCTGAGGCAGAAGCATCACCATGCTTCTTGTCCTTCACATTGTTCAGGTAGTCTAGACAATTCCTCTTCCAGTGGCCTTTCTTGCCACAATGGAAGTGTAACAGCCCGTGTTAACCCGGTCTGTTAACACACCATCGTATTAAGCCACGCTTAATTAAAATGCGGAATAACTTTTTCTTAAATTCAATTATGACGTCATTAAACTTAACCAACTTGATTACTTAGTCAATTTCATAAAATACTGCCTGTATTTAAATTGCAAGACAACTAACTGAATACCTCGTACATAAATATAATGTGAGTATCTAAAGCCACAGGTCTACACAAGTAGCCTGGGTCAAAATCCTGATACTTTAATTACAACACTAACATAAAAAGACGATAACAATCATGTGGCATGGACAAACCCCATGCTCACCAAATAAGGCAACAATGCCCACAAATAGTCTCAACATAACTTAACATAAATAAAGCATAAAACATAACAGCAGTCAATAAACGGCAATCTACAACCAGCACGTCAATATCAACTCAGCTCTGGCCTCCTGCCACCTGAGCCCTTAACATTACCTGATCCTGAAATAAGCGTCCCCAAACGTGGGGTGAGATCTCTAACAAGAAATCTCAGTAAGACAAGGGGTCCTCAAGGAGTCTCCACCCCAAGCTCACTTACATGTGTAATATAAGTTCTAAAACAGTATTACAGTATAAGTTCCAAAATCATGCGATGCAGCAATTAATCATGTCATGTGTGCTTTCAAATCTACTGGCCAGAGAAATGTAGGAATACGTCTATGCCTACATGAGTACATGGATACTACCTGCACCTCACCCACATGCTTCTCCATCTTGTATGTACTACATACTCAGGATTGCCGTCTAGGTGGACACCACATGCATATCATAATAGCTCATTACATATAAACAGCTCAACAGCATTTCCAAAATAATCAAAGCATGTAACACAGCATGCATAAACCCATCCCCATGGGACATGGTGGAACATCAAAATGGCTAAACCGAGGACACGAAAGCTTACCTTGCAAGCTAGCTATCCAAGCCAAGAGTCCAACCACTCACTAGTCCACAAACAGCAGTATCACAATCTGATATGGACCATTAACAAGTCAATATTAATGCATCACAAGCATACAACTTAAAGACTACGCCTTTCCTTTACGTTTTACGTCTCAAGGCTTCCAACAAAGCCATAAGCCCTTAATCATGTGATTCTGACTTAGTTCATTAATTACAGAAGTTCAACTTCCGTAAACTAGGGTCCACACACACCCAATAGCTTACTGTTCATACAGTACAGCTACTGTCTGCGCAGAACCCAGGATATCCAGATATCAGAAGGGGTATATCCGGATATGCCATATCCGGATATCACACTGGACATATCCGGATATGTCATATCCGGATACCCAGATCCCATATCCGGATATCAATGTCCGGATGCCATATCCGGATACTGATATTCGGATATCTGTTCGACAAATATCCGGATATCTCACGACAGAATGCAGTTTCTGCATTTCGTGAGTATCCATCCCAAAGGTCCAACTTTTAACACATGTACACGTTAAAGCATGCATCTTTAAGCATATACAAGTTCATTTAGGTGTTGGTTACTTCATTTTAACTTTTTACATGCCAAGACACCAACTTTAAGCAAGATAAACTCATGATCATGGTGAGGTAACTTACCAAAGTTCAAAACAGAGGCAAGGTGTGTTCTTGGAGCTCTCCCAAGGTTCCTCAAACTCAGCCTAAGTAGGAGCACGAAAATGGCACACCAAGGTGGGTTCTTGCACCACAAGGTGGCACTTTGAAGCTCACAATGACTACCACAAGGTAGCCATCACTAAAGCTTCAAGTTCAGCTCACTAACCTCACACACACAGCCTTCTCAACTCAGAAAAGGTTGCACCACCCTCACCCAAGACACACTCTAGTTGCTTGGGAAGGAGGAATGGTGAAGAAGGTGGAAGAAAAGGGTTACCAAACACACAAATGGTGAAAGGAAGCAATGAAACAGTGCCAAGCACTCAGAAGAAGCAGCCTCTCACGTTCTGAATAGTAAACCTAGGGTTGTGTGCCTTAGTGTGCCTATTTATAGGCACATGGCCACTAATCGCGCAGTATTAGCCTTAATCGCAAAGTAAAAGATCTTGATCTCAAACTTCGGATTCTAGACCTACGCATTTTTCTAAGATTTTTCATATTTTTATTTTATTTTTCGGAGCACCTTTCCGGTACGCGCTTTTCCATAGCCAGTATCAGTTCTGGCATCAGATTACGTAATTTTGACTTGAAACTTGTTTTACAAGTCCTACATAATATTCTAGTAATTATCATGCATTCGTTATAATTTTTCGGGATACTTTTCCGGTACGCATTTATACCGAGTAGCAGAACCGGTATCTGCGCTTTTCTTCCGAAAAGCGACTTTCAGCATTTTTACTCACTCAGTATAATTATCTAAGCCCAATAATAATTATTAAGGTCAATTATGGAATTATTTCCTAATTATCATAATTAGTTTACTAATTACCTTAATTAGCGGTGCGGGTTCTTACATTCACCCCACCTTTTTAAGGATTTTGTCCTCAAAATCAGAAACATACCTGTCTCGAAAGTCGGGATATTGTCGGAGAAGCTCATCCTCTCGCTCCCAGGTACACTCCTCGGGACTACGCCCAGTCCACTGCACCTTGACCATCGGAATGATCTTGCTTCTAAGCTGCTTCTCGCCTCGATCGAGAATCTTGAGTGGTCCGACGGGAGTCTTTAGGTTCTCCCGAACCTCCACATCATCCGGCTGCACCACGTGCGAAGGATCTGCTATGTATTTCCGAAGCTGAGACACGTGAAACACGTCGTGGATGTTGGCTAGGTTCGGAGGTAAGGCGAGTCGGTAGGCAACTGGTCCTACTCTACCAAGGATCTGATAGGGCCCAATGAATCGCGGGCTCAACTTCCTCACGCCGAGTGCCCGTCCAACACCGGTGACAGGTGAAAGTTTCACAAACACGTGCTCACCCTCACTGAACTCCAGTGGTCAATGCTTGACATCATAGTAGCTTTTCTGACGATTCTGCGCCTGCTTCAACTTTTCCCTGATCATCTGGATCTGAAGGGTAGTATCTTGGACAAAGTCCAAGCCAAAAAGCTCCTTATCTCCAACCTCAGACCAGCAGGTAGGAGTCCGACACCTCCTACCGTACAGTGCCTCGTAGGGTGTCATGCCCAGACTAGCATGAAAACTGTTGTTGTAAGAAAATTCAACCAACGGAAGGTACCTATCCCATGCAGAACCCTGCTCCAACGTGCAAGCTCTCAACATGTCCTCCAATGTCTGGATGGTCCGCTCAGTCTGTCCGTCAGTCTGAGGGTGATAGGCGGTACTCAATCTCAACTGCGTACCAAAAGCCTCCTGCAGCGCCTCCCAGAACCGAGATGTGAACTTCGGGTCCCTATCACTGATGATACTCTCGGGCACCCCGTGAAGCCTCACAATCTCGCGGACATAAAGCTTGGCCAACTGCTCTGTAGTGAAGCTCACCTTCACTGGAAGAAAATGGGCAGACTTGGTCAATCTGTCCACTATGACCCAAATAGAGTCACAACCAGCCTGAGTTTTAGGCAATCCCACCACGAAGTCCATGGAAATACTCTCCCACTTCCACTGTGGAATCTCCAGAGGTTGAAGTTTACCAGACGGTTTCTGGTGCTCAATTTTTACTTTTTGGCAAATAAGGCATTTGGACACATAGACCGCTATGTCCTTCTTCATGCCCGGCCACCAAAAATTCCTTTTCAAGTCCTGATACATTTTCGTAGCACCAGGGTGGATAGTGAACCGGCCCTTATGAGCCTCTGCCATAACCTCTTTGGTTAATGGCCCTCGAGGAATAACAATCCTCTTCTGGAACAGCAGCAATCCGTCCTCATTCCAAGACACACCGTCCTGGTTTTTCACATAATCAAGGCACTTTCTTTGCACTTGCGCCTCTTTAATCTTCTCCATCAGCTCATTAATCACTTCTGCTGTTTCCATCTCAAGTAGTGCACCCCCAAACAAGGAGTTCACTCTCAAGTCTCTGAACTTCTCGATCATCTCGTAATCATTTATCATTAAGCTGGATAAGCTCACGGACTTCCGACTCAAAGCATCGGCTACCACATTGGCCTTGCCAGGATGGTACCTCAACTCAAAGTCGTAGTCCTTCAAGAACTCCATCCATCTACGCTGTCTCATGTTCAACTCCTTCTGGTCAAACAGATACTTCAGGCTCTTGTGATCACTGAATACAGCAAACTTCATGCCAAACAGGTAATGCCTCCAAATCTTGAAAGCAAAAACAATGGCTGCCAACTCCAAATCGTGAGTCGGGTAGTTCTCCTCATGAGGTTTCAACTGTCTAGAAGCGTAAGCAACCGCTTTACCTTTCTGCATCAGCACACAGCCAAGTCCTTTACCAGAGGCATCGCAGTATAACTCAAACTGTTCCACAGGATCAGGAAGGACTAACACAGGAGCAGTAGTCAGTCTCTCCTTCAACTCCTGGAAACACTCCTCACACTCATGTGTCCACACGAATGGAGTCTCCTTTCGGGTAAGGCGAGTCATCGGTAGCACCATCTTGGAAAATCCTTCTATGAACCTCCGATAGTAGCCTGCCAAACCCAAGAAGCTTCTCACTTCTGTAACCGTCTTGGGCCTCTCCCAGTCCATCACGGCCTCAATCTTGTTCGGATCAACTGCAACTCCATTAGCAGAAATTACATGACCCAGAAATTTCACCGCCTTGAGCCAAAACTCACATTTTGACGGTTTAGCATAAAGTTTTTTCTCTTTTAGCACTTGCAACACAATCTTCAAGTGCTCGGTATGCTCCTCCTCCGTCTTGGAGTAGATCAAGATGTCGTCAATGAAGACGATCACAAACTGATCCAGGTACGGCTGGAAAATCCTGTTCATGTAGTCCATAAACACTGCGGGTGCATTGGTGAGTCCGAACGGAATCACCAAGTACTCGTAGTGCCCGTACCTCGAGCGAAATGCTGTCTTTGGGACATCCTCCGGCTTTACCCGTATCTGATGGTAACCGGACCGGAGGTCGATCTTTGAATACACGCAAGCACCCCTGAGCTGATCCAGCAAATCATCAATGCGTGGAAGAGGGTACTTGTTTTTGATTGTCACCTTGTTCAACTGTCTGTAGTCGGTGCACAACCGCATGGTCCCATCTTTCTTTTTCACGAAAATGACCGGTGCTCCCCAAGGAGACACACTCGGCCGAATGAAGTCTTTCGCTGAAAGCTCCTCAATATACTTCTTCAGCTCCGCCAACTCTGGTGGCGACATCCGGTATGGAGCCAATGAGATAGGCCCCACACCAGGAAATAAATCAATGGAGAACTCTATCTCCCTCTGTGGTGGAAACTCAGGAATCTCCTCAGGAAACACCTCGAGGAATTCCTTCACCACAGGAATGCCAGTGAGATCCTCCTGTGTCCCACTCACCAAACCTCCCAACATGACATAGCCAAATGCCCCTGCTCTCAAGGCCCTCCTCGCCTGCAGGACTGAAATGAACGGTGAGGAACTGGCTGTGGACCCACCCGGAGACATCACCACTTTCTTGGCACAACAATCAATCATTGCACAGTTTCTCGACAACCAATCCATGCCCAAAATAATCTGAAGGTTGGCCATCGGTAATCCTATCAGATCTACCGAGAAGTCACGGCCATCCCACTGAAACGCTACATCGCGATGAACAGTGGAGGTCAAACATTTTTCTCCGGTGGCGGTGGTCACCCGCATCGGTGGAGAAAGCACATCACTGGGCAACTCAAGCCCCACAGCAATAGGGGTAGCAACAAAAGAGTGCGTTGCCCCGGAATCAAACAAAACATCAATAGCTGAACCGCCAATGGTAACAGTACCTCTGACCAGGTTCGGAGCTCTGTCCGACTGCTGACGATCAAGTGTGTAGACTCGTCCGGTAGTAGGTGGCACGGCTGGCGCCCCAGTAGGAACCATCTGCAACGGCACAGCCTGCACTGCAGCAACTCTCGCCGACGGACAATCTCTGGAGTAGTGGCCCTCCTTGCCACACTGGAAGCATATCAACTGTCCGGTAGAGCACGGCCCAAAATGTGACTTCCCGCATCCCGAACATCTGGGAGCAGGAGGTCTAGCGGCGTTCCCCGGAGCAGCAGTCTTTCTGAACTGATTCGGCGCTTGCTTAACCGCCAACGGTTTACCCTTGCCCTTGTTGGCAAAATTCTTGTTCTTCCAGGAAGTAGAACCACCAGCGCTCTGCGGCACCTCAACCTTGGCCCTCTTGGCCTGACTCGCACGGCAGTAATCCTCGATGTCGCGGCACTGCTGCACCAACGCTCCGAAGTCTCTCGAAGCAGAACCAGCGAGATGTCCAGCAATATCCTCATTAAGTCCCCTCCGGAACTTGGCCGCCAGAAAAACGGGAGTCGGTCTCGCCATGCGGAAATGAGAGAACTTGACCAGTTCATTAAACTTGGCCAGGTACTCGTCGACAGACAACGAGCCCTGTACCAATCGGTCAAACTCTCCCTGCTTCCTCTCCTGAGAGTCGTAAGGAAAATACTGGCCCAAGAAGCTCTCCTCGAAGAATGGCCACGTCATCACATGGCCCTGCATCTCGTAGACCTGAGATAGGTTGGTCCACCACTCATGGGCCTCGCCCTCCAGCATGTACGTGGCGAACAACAGCTTCTGCGGATCCGTGCACTGCATGATCCGGAAAATCTTGTCCAGCGCCTGTAGCCATCTGGCAGCAGCAATGGGATCATACGATCCGTCGAAGGTAGGTGGCTTATGCTTTCGGAAAGCATTCAGCCGGCGATCGATCTCGTCACGATCCTCAGCAAGAACGGGGATAGTCTGCATAGCCCCCGTCAAGTGACTACCCTCACCCATCTAGCTCTGGGTGTCCTCCTGTTGACTAGGCGGAGGTGGAGGCGGTGGCGGCGGTGGAGGTGGTGGAGGACCCTGGCCCGCAGCAGGACCAGCCCTCAACTCCTCCAACATGACCCTCATCATCGTCATGTTGGCCATCCGGTTCTCCTCCAGAACCTCTGCCGTGGTTTGCCGGTTCGCATCTCGAATTGCGTCCAGCATCGCCTGGTTTGCCAGCCTCGTGGCTTCCTGGTCGGCTAGTCGGGCCGCCTGTATCTCAGCCAATGCAGCCAGGACAGGATCCGTCTGATCCTCACTCGTACTAGTGTTCCTCCTTGGGGGCACCATGACTCTGCACAAGTTACACAAAGAATGAGTTGATCAGGCCCACGCCATGTGGTCACATATGCATTATCATTACACACACCCGTCAGAGAGAACACAAATTAGACACGCAACGATACATCCTAAGTTATTGCAATACATACAGGCTTTTCCCTAGAAAGTGCTCTGATACCATAAAATGTAACAGCCCGTGTTAACCCGGTCTGTTAACACACCATCGTATTAAGCCACGCTTAATTAAAATGCGGAATAACTTTTTCTTAAATTCAATTATGACGTTATTAAACTTAACCAACTTGATTACTTAGTCAATTTCATAAAATACTGCCTGTATGTAAATTGCAAGACAACTAACTGAATACCTCGTACATAAATATAATGTGAGTATCTAAAGCCACAGGTCTACACAAGTAGCCTGGGTCAAAATCCTGATACTTTAATTACAACACTAACATAAAAAGACGATAACAATCATGTGGCATGGACAAACCCCATGCTCACCAAATAAGGCAACAATGCCCACAAATAGTCTCAACATAACTTAACATAAATAAAGCATAAAACATAACAGCAGTCAATAAACGGCAATCTACAACCAGCACGTCAATATCAACTCAGCTCTGGCCTCCTGCCACCTGAGCCCCCAACATTACCTGATCCTGAAATAAGCGTCCCCAAACGTAGGGTGAGATCTCTAACAAGAAATCTCAGTAAGACAAGGGGTCCTCAAGGAGTCTCCACCCCAAGCTCACTTACATGTGTAATATAAGTTCTAAAACAGTATTACAGTATAAGTTCCAAAATCATGCGATGCAGCAATTAATCATGTCATGTGTGCTTTCAAATCTACTGGCCAGAGAAATGTAGGAATACGTCTATGCCTACATGAGTACATGGATACTACCTGCACCTCACCCACATGCTTCTCCATCTTGTATGTACTACATACTCAGGATTGCCGTCTAGGTGGACACCACATGCATATCATAATAGCTCATTACATATAAACAGCTCAACAACATTTCCAAAATAATCAAAGCATGTAACACAGCATGCATAAACCCATCCCCATGGGACATGGTGGAACATCAAAATGGCTAAACCGAGGACACGTAAGCTTACCTTGCAAGCTAGCTATCCAAGCCAAGAGCCCAACCACTCACTAGTCTACAAATAGCAGTATCACAATCTGATATGGACCATTAACAAGTCAATATTAATGCATCACAAGCATACAACTTAAAGACTATGCCTTTCCTTTACGTTTTACGTCTCAAGGCTTCCAACAAAGCCATAAGCCCTTAATCATGTGATTCTGACTTAGTTCATTAATTACAGAAGTTCAACTTCCGTAAACTAGGGTCCACACACACCCAATAGCTTACTGTTCATACAGTACAGCTACTGTCTGCGCAGAACCCAGGATATCCGGATATCAGAAGGGGTATATCCGGATATGCCATATCCGGATATCACACTGGACATATCCGGATATGTCATATCCGGATACCCAGATCCCATATCCGGATATCAATGTCCGGATGCCATATCCGGATACTGATATCCGGATATCTGTTCGACAAATATCCGGATATCTCACGACAGAATGCAGTTTCTGCATTTCGTGAGTATCCATCCCAAAGGTCCAACTTTTAACACATGTACACGTTAAAGCATGCATCTTTAAGCATATACAAGTTCATTTAGGTGTTGGTTACTTCATTTTAACTTTTTACATGCCAAGACACCAACTTTAAGCAAGATAAACTCATGATCATGGTGAGGTAACTTACCAAAGTTCAAAACAGAGGCAAGGTGTGTTCTTGGAGCTCTCCCAAGGTTCCTCAAACTCAGCCTAAGTAGGAGCACGAAAATGGCACACCAAGGTGGGTTCTTGCACCACAAGGTGGCACTTTGAAGCTCACAATGACTACCACAAGGTAGCCATCACTAAAGCTTCAAGTTCAGCTCACTAACCTCACACACACAGCCTTCTCAACTCAGAAAAGGTTGCACCACCCTCACCCAAGACACACTCTAGTTGCTTGGGAAGGAGGAATGGTGAAGAAGATGGAAGAAAATGGTTACCAAACACACAAATGGTGAAAGGAAGCAATGAAACAGTGCCAAGCACTCAGAAGAAGCAGCCTCTCACGTTCTGAATAGTAAACCTAGGGTTGTGTGCCTTAGTGTGCCTATTTATAGGCACATGGCCACTAATCGCGCAGTATTAGCCTTAATCGCAAAGTAAAAGATCTTGATCTCAAACTTCGGATTCTAGACCTACGCATTTTTCTAAGATTTGTCATATTTTTATTTTATTTTTCGGAGCACCTTTCCGGTACGCGCTTTTCCATAGCCAGTATCAGTTCTGGCATCAGATTACGTCATTTTGACTTGAAACTTGTTTTACAAGTCCTACATAATATTCTAGTAATTATCATGCATTCGTTATAATTTTCCGGGATACTTTTCCGGTACGCATTTATACCGAGTAGCAGAACCGGTATCTGCGTTTTTCTTCCGAAAAGCGACTTTCAGCATTTTTACTCACTCAGTATAATTATCTAAGCCCAATAATAATTATTAAGGTCAATTATGGAATTATTTCCTAATTATCATAATTAGTTTACTAATTACCTTAATTAGCGGTGCGGGTTCTTACAGGAAGCACTCAGCATCACCCTTGTCCTTAGGTGCTTTCTTACCCTTCTTCTTGCCCTTCTTCTTCTTGGATTTTCCTTTGGGCTTAAGGGGGTCACCTTTTGCAGGCTCCTTACCCTTTCCCTTGGCCTTGCTAGGCCCACCAATCAAAAGAGCCTGTGTCCTATCCTTCTTGATAGACACTTCAGTTGTTGTTAACATGCTTAACAACTCAGGCAAGCTCACTTGCATCCCATGCATATTGTAATTCATGATGAATTGACTGAAGGAAGGTGGAAGTGAGGTGAGGACTAAGTCATTACTTAGCTCGGCATCCATGATGAAGCCTAGGTTTCCTAGCTTCTCAATCAGCCCGATCATCTTGAGAACATGGCTGCCAACAGACATGCTCTCAGTCATCCTACAAGAGAACAGTTCTCTTGAGGCCTCATACCTCTCATGCCTGCCTTTAATATCATACAACTCCTTGAGATGTACGATAATAGAGGAAGCATCCATATGCTCATGCTGCTTTTGCAGTTCAGGCGACATGGATGCCAACATGATGCATATTGCCATCACATTGTCATCCAAGTGCTGTTGGTGGGTTACGAAATCAAATTCCGCAAACCCTTCTTCCCCTTCCTGTGGAGCTACGGGTATTACAGCATCTAAAACGTAGGCAATCTTTTCGGCCCTTAGAACTATTCTTAGGTTCCGATACCAGTCCATAAAATTTGAACCGATCAGTTTATTCGTATCGAGTATTGAACGCAGTGACAGTGGATTAGTCATACTATAAGCTGAAAAGGATGTAAAGATAGTTTTAGTTAATATACGGTTATGTAGTTAAAAGCAAATTATTAAAGACTTGAAATAATTTGCCCCTCCCACTATTTTATCTAAGTCAATGACCCTTCCTTTTGACTTAGGGTTAATCTACTTTAGATTTTACCTTAGTGGGTTTAAGAGTGCGATTATTTATTTTAATCTCCGTCTGAGACCGCAAGATTAATTTAAATAATGGGTTGATCTTTATCAACAGTATCTCATACTCTCTCTTAACATTAGGTTGACAACTCTTTGTCACTTAGTGGTGCATCTCATGCAACCAACCTAGCACCATTACCCTTAAGCACATAAGCCCGGCTGTGCCTGCAACTTATGTCTTAGTTAAGCATTAAACCAGCACCCTAAGTGTCTTACACTTCAAACACTACTCTAGCCCAACGAAATAGTGGGTCCCAACTGAGTTGTGGAGCACCACTATGTAGAAGAGCTTTGAGTAGCATTGGTGGTGGGAGGTAATCATATACTTAATTATTTATTCCTTTTAAGGGTTCCTTTTATCTTGGGGTTAATTAGGTCCCATCAAACGCATATTGTAAGTTATCATGCTAGTCGTTACCTATGTCAAACATCTATCGGTATACACTAGTCGCTATTGGACAAACATAATAACCATACAAAACGCGGTTTGCCCAATTCATGCATACTAGACGTTCTAATCATACATGCATATAAACAGTTTATATTGAGACAGCCATGGTGCTCGCGGTTTTGTCCCTTTTGCTTCTTTAAGCAACGGCCGCTTGTCGTCTATACGCCACTAGCCTATTTCTCTAATTACAAATAATTAAAGAAACTCCATAACATTTTGGAGGGACAAAAATACAAAATTTAAATTACAAATACACTTGTAAATTAAAAGGCGCGATTACACATTAATTTTAAAATTCAAAATTCAAATCCGGGCACCATGACCATCCCCTTCCTGTTTGTACCTGAAAAGTTCAAAACTTGCAAACACAAACATTATATTATCACATAATATTTTCACATGTATTTTGACATTTAACATTTAAACATCAAAATAACATCAAGATTCATAATCTTAAATTTCTCATTGGCCGAATTTAAAAAACAATTTTAATTCAAATTTTGTTAATTCTTTCTTAAAGAAAACAAAATTAAACCATGCATGTAGCCATAAACCCCTTCATGGCCGAATCATATAGGTGACTATATGATAAATTTTGTCACAAAATTTCATGCATATAAACATGACACAATTCATGGAGAAAAATAAGAAATCATTCAAGGTACTCTTAGTACCCTCCATGGCCGAATCTACCCTTTCAAAAAGGGTGTTCTTTTAAAACTTTCATAAAGAAAAAGAAACTAAACCATGATGCATAATGTTTTATGAACACAGAATCAAATTTACATGTTCATAAAAACAAAAACTTTAACACTTTAAAGGATTTGTGATTCAAAATCCATATGCAGAATTTAAACTTTAACCCTTTAAAGATTTTTTACCATGAAAAACTCCTTTCACAAACAAGGTACCATCACCCGTCGATGGTAAAGCAACCGGGCTCTGATACCACTTGAAAGTAAACTGGCCTTTGAAGGCCGATGCATGTAAGGTGTAAAACAAAAATTTTACTGCGGAACATACATGCACACATAGGTTCATGCTTTAAGACAGCATGATGTTACCTTGTTTTTGGCCTGATCAGTCAGGGAGATCAGATGTCAGGCTTGAAGGGTTCAAACCCTCTAATGGTGATCCACACCACCGTTCGTCAATGATGCAAGAACCCCTTCTTGAAAGCCACCAGATTAACACCACGGTGAGGCTTGCTATGCGCACAAGTGGTGAAGGTGGAGGCTAGGTATTCTGTTTGGAAAAGTGTAGTGAGCTACCCTACAGAATGGTACATAGATGGAGGAGAGTTGTTTAGATTTTCTCAAAACCCTAAGGTGTGGAACAAGTGTTATGCGCACACTTGGAGAGGAGGAGGGATTTAAATCATTCAAAATGAAAACAAAATTTCAAAACCTTTTGAAATTTGCGCATGGATTAGGGAGGATAAGGTGGAGCTGTTGCAAAACCAATTTTGCCAACATCCTCCAATCTTATCCACATGAAATTAATTTCAAAATAATTTAAACTTAAATTCATAAACTATCATATAGTATATACTTTTCATGCGCATAATTCAGCCCTAGAAGGGGTCCAAATATATTGAGTAGTTGCATTCAAAATTTGAATTAACTCACCCACTGATTCCCTCAACCACCAAATCTGAATGGAGCTTTGTTTTAAGTGATAAGATGTCATCCTTATCACTTAAACTTGCGCACCAAACAGCCAAGGAAGTGCTCCAAAGATGCTTCTTGATCCAACGAATATGCTCCAATAAGATCCTGTCTTATCCTTTTGTTATGAAACAACTTTTCAAAACCAATTCAAATTCGAATTCAAACACTTGAATTCAAACGTTCAAACATTCAAATTCAAAATTCGAATTTCAAAATTCAAATCCAAATTTCAAAATTAAAATCCAAATTTCAAATTCAAAATTCGAATTTCGAAATTCAAATTCTAAATTCAAATTTCAAAATTCAAATTTCAAATTCAAAATTCGAAATTCAAATATTTGATTATTAATTTAACTAATTAAATTAATTAGTAATGACTTGGACTATCCAAGCCCATTACTAAGCTCCATGCACCACCCACCCATTTAGGTGGGCTTCCAAACAGCTTCTTGGGCTAACAACCATTATTAGGCCCAATACCTTTAAAGCTAGTCCATCATGACTACAAGGTGTTAGTGTGTGACCCATTAGGTCCAACTTAGATTCTGACATAACTGGGCTTGGGCCCAACAAGCCCACAACCCAATTAATGACAACACAGAGCACTAGCAATGCTTTGTTGCCCCAGAACTAGTCAGATTAATGACTTGATCATCCTATTGCACATATTTGGTTACCGTATGTATTTCCCTTCGTCTCGGTTATCTTCCCATTAACCTAGGGTAAGGAAATGTATCAACCCCTGCGGTTTAGGGTAAGCTTTATTTGAAATAGGGAATCTTCAATTTACTGACTCTAAAGGCAGATCATCTCATGATCTCTTTTACTATGCATAGATTCCCGAGTCCCTGTAAATGTCATCTCGTTTTCTCCGGTTTACAGATAACCTAATCTCTCACAGAGATTTGACGAATTCCTTCAGCTTATTACCCTAGCCCTGTGCCCTTTAAGGACACGCCCAACAGTATACCTATGAGTCTCCATGTTTCAGGCAGACGAGGCATACAATCAAAACATGCCTTCAAGAACACAGTCTAGGTAATAACTTCTGGTCTAAGGAAAGACATACCCAAACATAAAGAGATTACTCTAATGACACTATCTGTGAGATTTCCTCATAGAGTCTCTTTTTGGGTCTGTTCAGTGCGAGCTATACTCTTATAGGTCCACCCACGACTTTAGCTAAGATATCTCCATATCTGCAGCTCATGAGGTCTTTACCTTGTATCCATATACAAGTAGATAAGTCGTACTAGTCTTTACTCGAGATCAATGATCCCCAAACTCAGTGTCTCTAGACTAGGAACATATAATTAGGAATAGACATGCAATATCCTTGAATCCTCATGATCGTGATCTCATCACAGATACTCAAGAGATACCTGTTCTATTCCAAGGGGTTTATCCAGTTCGTTCATATAATATTAACAGTAATATCGAGACACAATATGAAACTGAATAAATAGTGCTTTCATTTATTTGCGACAAACAAAGTTCTACATCTAGTGTCCTTTATTTAATCAAAAGATTGTCTCTAGGACACCCATATGCTAACACCTGAACCTGAAATAAGCGTCCCCAAACGTGGGGTGAGATCTCTAAACAAGAAATCTCAGTAAGACAAGGGGTCCTCAAGGATCTTCCACCCCAATCTCACTTACATGTGCAATATAAGTTCAAAAGCATTTATTCAATATAAGTTCCAAAATAGTGCAATGCAACAGATAATCATGTCATGTGTGTTAATAAACTATTCTACTGATCAGAGAAAAGTGCAGGAATACGTCTATTACCCACACAGTACCAGCCCTTGTTGTACTCGCCCACAGGACCACCCCTTGGCCTCCTGTGGCGTAACAACACATACATATTATAAGATATTGCACTTAACAGCTCCATAGCATTTCATAAATAATACATGAAAACACATCATGCATATAAACCATCCCCCCATGGGCAATGGTGGAACCAAACGATGGCTAAGCCGAGGACGCAAAAGCTTACATTGCAAGCTAACTACCCAATGCCAAGAGTCCACACAGCTCAAGTCCAACACACAGCAGAATCACAATCTGTTTGGACCAGCAATCGTATCAGTTTACGCATAAGTATAAAGACTACGTTTTTCCTTTACGTTTTACCTCTTAAGGCTTCCCAGAAAGCCATAAGCCCTTAACCACTTAGGTTCTGACTTGGATAATTTATTACAGAAGTACCACTTCATTCAACTAGGGTCCACAGACCCATACAAGACCTCTGTATGAACAGTACCTTACTGTTCATCAAAAACCCAGAATATCCGGATATATGTCAGGGACATATGCGGATATCCATATCCGGATATCCATATGTCAATACCCGGATATCAATATCCGGATATCCATATCAGGATATCCATATCCGGATATCAATATCCGGATATTCACAACCAAATATCCCGGTATTTCGCGATAGAACATAGATTCTGCATTTCACAAAAATCCAATCCAAAGGTTCAACTTTTAACTCAAAGAAATGTTAAAGCATGCATTTTTATTCTGTTTTAAGTCCACATACCAGTTGGTTACTTGCTTAACTCATTAAACATGACAAGACTCCACTTTTAAGCATTAAAACTCAAGATCAAGGTTCAACACTTACCCAAGGCTTCAAACTCAGCAAGGGAAGGCTCTTGGAGCTCACTTGAAACTCCTAAAGATTCTGACTTTGACCCAAAATGAAAATAACACACCAAGGTTGGTTCTTGGCATCAAAGGTCACTCCTTGGAGCTCCCACACTCAAGGAAATGGTTCCCACCACAAGGTTCACCAAACTCAGCCCCTCGACCCCTCACAAACAGCCTCTACACTCAGAAACACAAGACTTTCCTCCCACACAAGTCTCAACCACACCCAACCATAGTGTTTATATGGTGAAAAAGGAAGAAAAGGTGAAGACTTGACACAAAATCAAGCATGGAAGACCAAGCAATGGTGCTGGCAGCAGCTGGCTCCACACTCTCACGTAAGGTGGCTGAAGAATCAGCCTAGGTTAATGTGCAAGGGCCTATTTATAGCGGTTTAGCATTTAACGCGCTGTATTAGCATTAATAGCTATGCAAAACATTTTAATCCCAAACTTTAGAATCTTAACCTACTCATTTTTATAAGATTTTTCATATTTTTATTTTATTTTTCGGAGCACCTTTCCGGTACGCGCTTTTCCATAGCCAGTATCAGTTCTGGCACCAGTTCTCATTATTTTGACTTGAAACTCGTTTTACTAGTCCTATATAATATTCTAGTAATTATCATTTACTTATTATAATTTTCCGGGATACTTCACCGGTACGCATTTATATCGGGTAGCAGAACCGGTATCTGCACTTTTCGTCCGAAAAGCGACTTTCTGCATTATTACTCACTTACTATTATTATTAGAGCCTCATAATAATTATTATGGTCAATTATGGAATTACTTCCTAATTATCACATATAATTAATTAATCTTCTTAATTAACGGTGCATGTTCTTACACCAGTCAACTAAGCTTCGGCCTCCTGCCGCCTGAGGTCTCAACCCCAGCATTACCTGAAACTGAAATGGTGCCCCAAACGTGCGGTGAGATCTCTAAAAAGAAATCTCAGTAAGACAAAGGGGTCCTCGAGGATCTTCCACCCCGAGCTCACTTACATGTGCAATATAATTTCAAAAAGCAGTAATTCAATATAAGTTCCAAAACTATGTAGTGCAACGGATATTCATGCCATGTGTGTTATAACTATTCTACTGGCCAGAGAAATACAGGAATACATCTCTTACCCACATCAGTACACGCCCATGCCGTACCCGCCCACAGGACCACCCCATGGCTTCCTGTCTAGGCGCAACACCACATGCATATCATAAAGGCACTCGCATATAACAGCTCCATAGCATTTCATAAACAATACATGAAAAAAACATCATGCATATAAACCATCCCCCCATGGGACATGGTGGAACCAAACAATGGCAAAGCCGAGGACACGAAAGCTTACCTTGCAAGGTAACAATCTAAGCCAAGAGTCCAATGAAAGCTCAAAGCCCAAACACAGCAGAATCACAATCTGTTTTTGGACCAATAATTATATCAATAATCATACTCAACAATCATATGACACCAAGACAACACCTTTCCATACGTTTCATATCTTTAGGTTTCTCACAAAACCTTAAGCCCTTAATCATTTGATTCTGACTTAGTTTAATTATTACAGAAGTCCCACTTTATCAATCTAGGGTCCACAAACCCTAACAAGCCTTCTGTATGAACAGTGCAGCTACTGTTCTTCGAAAACCCAGAATATCTGGATATTTGTCGAGGCAATATCCGGATATCATATCTGGATAAGCATATCCGGATATCATATCCGGATATCCATATTCGGATATCTACAGACCCCATATCCGGATATCAATATCCGGATATTTCGCGACAGAATGCAGATTCTGCATTTCGCGAAGATATCCATTAAAGGTTCGACTTTTACCAATTCTAAACTTTAAAACATGCATCTTTAAGCCCATTTAGGTTCATATACTGGTTGGTTACGATTCCAAAGTTTGGGATTAAAATCTTTTGCGCAGCTATTAATGCTAATACTGCGCGTTAAGTGACCATGTGGCCTATATATACCCTTATTAAGGGCACACAACCCTAGAAAACTGACTCTATGCGTGAGTGTTGGTGGAGGCTGACCAGAATAGTGCTCCATTTCTCTTCCCCTTCATTTCTTTGCCAAGTTATCACCTTTGATGCTTGTTTCATCATTCTAAACACTTGGTGAGGGTGAGAAATAGCCTTGTGACTGCATTGCTGGATTTTTTATGAGTTGAGATAGCTGTGTTGGGTGAAGGTGTGGGGCTGAGTTTTTGTTGTGTGGTGTAGGAGCCTTGAGTGTGGTTGTAAAATCTTCAAGTAGCTTCCTTGGTGAGGAAAGAACTCACCTTGTTGCTCCATTCTCGTCCTCCCTAAAGTCAGTACCTTGGAGCTGACTTGTGAGCTCCAAGAGCACTATTGTTGGGCTGTTTCAAGCTTGGGTAAGCTTCATCACCTTTGATCTTAAGTTTTGTGACTTAAAGGTTGTGTCTTGCCATGTTTAATAAGCTAAACAAGTAACCAATGGGTATGTGAACCTAAAACAGATTAAAGATGCATGCTTTAACGTATTTAAGTGTTAAAAGTTGGACCTTTGGTGGATGTTTTCACGAAATACAGAAACTGCATTCTGTCGTGAAATATCCGGATATGTGTTCGAGAAATATCCGGATATTGATATCTAGATATGGTATCCGGATATTGATATCCGGATATGGGGTTCTGTGATATCGGGATATGGGATATCCGAATGTGCCCCCGACATATATCCGGATATTCTGGGATCTTGAAGAACAGTAGCTGCACTGTTCATACAGTAGGCTATTAGTGGTTTGTGGACCCTAGATTAAGGAAGTTGGACTTCTGTAATTAATGAACTAAGTCATAATCATGTGATTAAGGGCTTATGGATTTGTTGGAAGCCTTAAGACGTAAAACGTAATGGAAAGGCGTGGTCTTCAAGTTGTATGCTTGTGGTGCATATTTAATGATATATTATTGGTCCATAACAGATTGTGATATTGATGTGTTTGGGCTTTGAGAGTGGTTGGACTCTTGGCTTGAATTGATTGCTTGCAAGGTAAGCTTTCGTGTCCTCGGTTTAGCCATGTTGTGGTTCCACCATGTCCCATGGGGATGTGGTTTATGCATGCTGTGTTACATGCTTTTGATTTTTTGGAAATGCTGTTGAGCTTTTATATGCAATGTGCTTTTATGATTTGCATGTGGGTCCACCTATATGGTAAGCTTGAGTATATGACGCATACAACATGGTGAGTCTGTGGGTGAGGTGCAAGCGATGTTCCTTGTACTACTATGTGGGTAATAGACGTATTCCTACATTTTCTTTGGCCAGTAGAATAGTGATAACTCATATGGCATGGATATCTATTGCAATGCATACTTTTGGAACTTATATTGGAAATTACTGCTTTTAGAACTTATATTGCACCTGTGAGTGAGCTTAGGGTGGAAGATCCTTGAGGACCCCTTGTCTTACTGAGATTTCTTGTTTAGAGATCTCACCCCACGTTTGGGGACGCTTATTTCAGGTTCAGGTAATCCTGGGGTTGAGACCTCGGGTGACAGGAGGCCAGAGTTGAGTTAGATATTGCTGTATGTGCTGACATATTGGATGCTGGATCCTGTTTACTATTTTATGCTTTTAGCTTCAGATAGTACTATGATGTTTGCTGTTGAGACTGTTGTTGGGCATTGTTGCCTTATTTGGTGAGCATGGGGATTGTCCATGCCACATAGACTTGATTATGTCTTGTTTTATTTAAAGTTGGATAATGTATCAGGATATTGTCCGGACTACGTGTTGTAGATCCGTGACTTTAGATATTCACTTTAATATTTATATATGAGGTATTCAGTTAGTTGTCTTGCAATTTACATACAGGCATTATTTTATGAAATTGATTAAGTAACCAACTTGGCTAAGGTTAATGAAGTCATAATTGAATTAAAGAAAAAGTTATTCCGCATTTTAATTAAGCGTGGCTTAATACGATAGTATGTTAACAAACCGAGTTAACACGGGCTGTTACAAAAATGGTGATCAAAGATTGGTTCTTTGTACCAAAGATCACCCTTTGGATGCCCCAAAGTTTTAAAACCAAGCTCCCTCAAGCCAACTCTCAAACTCAGCTCCTCCACACACAAAACCAGAGGCTACAACTCAGCAATGAAGCCATCCACAAGCTCACAAGACCAACTCACACAAGGTAATGGTGTTTTGGTAGAGAAACATGAGTAAAAATGGCACCTTTGGCTCAAGAGAGTGAGGAAAGTGAAGGTGACAAGAAGAGAGACACTCAATTGCTAGAGCACTCACGTAGGAAGCCAATATGACCTAGGGTTCTGTGCAAAATTTGCATGTATAGTCCACTTAGTCTTAATCGCACTGTATAAGCGTTAATTGCTATGCTTAGCATTTTGATCCCAAACTTTGGAATCTGAACCTACACATTTTTCTAAGATTTATCATATTATTTTTTTATTTTACGCAACACCTTTCCGGTACGCGCTTTTCCATAGCCAGTATTAATTCTGGCACCAGTTCTCATTATTTTGACCTGAAACTGGTTTACTAGTCCTATATAATATTATAGGAATATTCATGCACTTATTATAAGTGAGGTATATTGATTATGTATCAATGAAAATTGAACACATATTGAGAAAGGATCTTCTATAAG
Organism: Gastrolobium villosum; assembly: GCA_032173675.1. NCBI lineage: Eukaryota > Viridiplantae > Streptophyta > Magnoliopsida > Fabales > Fabaceae > Gastrolobium > Gastrolobium villosum. Next base: position 13,475 of record JAVKPL010012934.1, on the reverse strand, counting down.
GAAGGGATTTCAAACAACTTAGCCAGTGGGGGAAGATATTGTTTTGGCAACGACACTATTGGTTACCTTAGGAATAAGGGGCCACTTCGTCTGTTTTAAGGTTCTGTCCCAAGTACCTATTGGAGTCAAGGGAGCCATAAGAATATGGAAACTTGTGAGCCATCTAGTCATGAGCTGAGGAATCAGAGTTGACAGTTAAGAAACTGGGACAAAGCCAAAAAGTGCTAAGTCTTGAGCAGAGAAACTAACTGTTTAAGAATGGAGCAGTGAATCTGTTCCTTGTGTTAAAACTATTTTTAAAACCCTCCATCTTGTTGTCTCTTGAGTATAGTTATTACTGTTTTTTTTTACTTTATCCAATCTTGTATCTATCAACCTCCAATGATTATTATCACACCTTCTTTTAACAGGAAGGATCAACATATATATACAACGAAGCGAGTAGTTGGATGCCATCAGATTGAACTTACTGTTCTTGAGGAACGTTGTCAAGACAGTGGGGAGCGTTTGACCAGACAGCTCAATCACTAACTTTTCTTCTCAATTTTATTCTTTATAAAATAGTTTAAGACATTCTTTAGAGTTCTATCCTCGTGGGAACGATAATCTGGGCATTAATACACCCATTATTACTTGATGCGTGCACTTGCGCACTTGGGTTGGAAGTAAGGGAACAAATCTGTCTCCCTTTACAAACTTAGAACAGGGGAACGTCCTCCATCAGAATATATATTTTCCCACCATCAGCAAACAACCCAACAGGCTTCCTATGGATGTGGGCCTTACTTGGGTCCATAACATATGCATTGCCCTTGAATATTTTTATATAACGCACGGTGTAGATTTATATTTTTCACATTGTACGCTTGGTAAATGTAACAGCCCATGTTAACCTGGATTGTTAACATACTATCGTATTAAGCCATACTTAATTAAAACGCGGAATAACTTTTTCTTTAATTCAATTATGAAGTCATTAACCTTAGCCAAGTTGATTATATAATCAGTATCATAAAATAATTCCTGTATGTAAATTGCAAGACAACTAACTGAAAAACCTCGTATATAAATATAAAGTGAGTATCTAAGTCACAACACTATAACACATAACCTGGACCAAAATCCTGATACATTAATACAACTTTAACTAAAAGAAGACATAATCAAGTCTATGTGGCATGGACAATCCACATGCTCACCAAATAAGGCACAATGCCCAACAATAGTCTAAACAGAAAATCCCAACATAAATGAAGCTAAAAGCAAAAAGAAGCATGCATAACCAGCATCCAATAATGTTAGCATATAATATCATCAATATCTAACTCATCTCCGGCCTCCTACTACCTGAGGCCTCAACATTACCTGAACCTGAAATAAGCGTCCCCAAACGTGGGGTGAGATCTCTAAACAAGAAATCTCAGTAAGACAAGGGGTCCTCTAGGATCTTCCACCCCAAGCTCACTTACATGTGCAATATAAGTTCAAAAAGCAGTATTTCCGATATTAGTTCCAAAAGTATGCAGTGCAACAGATATTCGTGCCATGTGTGTTTATACTATCTACTGGCCAGGGAAATGTAGGAATACGTCTATACCCGCATGAGTACAAGGAACATCGCTTGCACCTCACCCACAGCCTCACCATATTGTATGTACTACATACTCAGGCTTACCGTAAAGGTGGACACCACATTGCATATCATAAAGGCACATTGCATATAACAGCTCAACAACATTTTCAAATATCAAAAGCATGTAACACGGCATGCATAAACCACATCCCTATGGGACATGGTGGAACCACAACATGGCTAAACCGAGGACACGAAAACTTACCTTGCAAGCAATCAATCCAAGCCAAGAGTCCAACCACTCTCACAGTCCAAACACAGCAGTATCACAATCTGTTATGGACCAATAATATATCATCAATTATGCATCTCAAGCATACAACTTAAAGACCACGCATTTCCATTACGTTTTACGTCTTAAGGCTTCCAACAAAGCCATAAGCCCTTAATCACATGATTCTGACTTAGTTCATTAATTACAGAAGTCCAACTTCCTTAATCTAGGATCCACAAACCCTAACATCATCTCTGTATGAACAGTACCTCATTGTTCTACGAAATCCCACAATATCTGGATATTCCTCGGGGACATATCTGGATATTCAATATCCGGATGTCACACTTACCATATCTGGATATTGAATATCTGGATATCCAGATCCCCATATCTGGATACCATATGCGGATATCAATATCCGGATATCTGTTCGACAAATATCCGGATATTTCACGACAGAATGCAGTTCTACATTTTCGTGAATATCCAGTCCAAAGGATCCAACTTTAACCGATTAAAGACATTCAAACATGCATTTCTAGGTGTGTTTAACCTTTCCCACCCTTAAGTTATTAACTTAGTTCAATACATGCATCAAGGTTCCATTTTTAAGCATATAAACTCATGATCATGGTTGGTATCACTTACCAAAGCTCAAAACAGAGCAAGGTGTGCTCTTGGAGCTCACCAATGAACCCTCACAGCTCAGCCAACCAAAGAGCACGAAAATGGCATACAAAGATGAGTTCTTTGCACCCAAAAATGACTCTTTGAAGCTCACAAGGTCACCACCTAATGCTCTCACCCAAACCACCTCTAAAACAGCAACATGAACCCACCAAGACAGCCCACTCAACCCAGAAATATACTCCTTTCACACTCACACAACAAAAAATAGGCATTTTGCGGCGGTTCATTTTTGGTATACGCGATGGTTACAACCGCAGATAAATGCATTTGTGCAATTTGTGGCGGTTGTAACCGTCGCGTATACCAAAAATGAACTGCCGCTAAATGCCTATTTTTTGTAGTGTCACAAGTCCAAAGCCCACTCATACCAAGAGATTTAGTGAAAAGCTATGGAGAAAGGTGATCAAAATGGTGATTTCCCAAGTAAGGAAGGGGGTGGCAGCATGGGAGGCTCAAACTGCAGCAAAGTCACGTAGGGAAATAAGGGTTCTAGGGTTTTGTGCCCATAGTGTGAGTATATATTGGCCACATGGTCACTTAACGCGCAATATTAGCCTTAATAGCTACGCAAAATATCTTGATCCCAAACTTTGGAATATATTTGTCGTATTTTTATTTTATTTTTCGGAGCACCTTTCCGGTACGCGCTTTTCCATAGCCAGTATCAGTTCTGGCATCAGTTATCATTATTTTGACTTGAAACTCGGTTTACAAGTCCTACATATTATTCTAGTAATTATCATGCAGTTATTATAATTTTTCGGGATATTTCACCGGTACGCATTTATACCGGGTAGCAGAACCGGTATCTGCACTTTTCGCCCGAAAAGCGATTTTCAGCTTTATTACCCAATTACTATAATTATTATAGCCTCATAATAATTATTACGGTCAATTATGGAATTATTTCCTAAATATCACAATTTAATCATTAATTACCTTAATTAGCGGTGCGAGTTCTTACAGTAAACTTGATCGTCTGATTGGTTTGCATTTAGGATACTAGAATTGTATACTAAGTTTATTTCGTGATATTTTTAGATATTTTCTGTTTTGGATAACAAACTCATTCTAATTTTTTGACTGATTTATATATTAACTAGTCGTGTTAAGTGATATGCAATTAATTTAAATTTGTTGATTTGCATTTTGATTAAATTCTTGTCTTAAGTGACCTATATATAGGAGTTCTTGTATTCATATGGTTCAGGTCACTCATCGTATTTGATCACTGTTGTAAGACCCGGCCCGGTCGACTTGGAACCCAGCGAATCGGTCATCAGACCGGTTCGGGTCAAGCATTAGATCGGTCATGCATCGATCTGGTCAAAACCCGAACAAAACCGGCCAAATCCAGTGACCCGATCGGGTCATATGTTTTTAAAAAAACAAAAACAAAAAATCAAAACTGTTTCATTTTATCAGAAAAAATGTAGAATTCATTTCAAAAACTTTTTGTAATTTTATTTGCTAGTATACTTGTAACGCCCTCCCTTGTATGCATCCAAGAGAGTCGTTTGCTAAGCGGAATTATAGTCGTTAACGTCACATGAGCTAACAAAGCAGTATACAAATCCGTATAAAATTTTCAACACTTAAATTCTTTTCATAAAGGTTTTCCAAAATAGCCATTGTTCATAAAAGTTCAAGTTAACATAAATATGATAAAGACTACAGTCATCCAAAAGTACCAAAACATTAATCATTACAGTTATCCATTTAAACAAACAGCAACACTGATAATCCACGCATCAGCAATCAACAGCAAAAATCACGTCTTCAAATGCTTTTACGTCCTCCTGCCATTTTGGAAAAATAGCAGCCCCGAAGGGGTGAGAATAATCCCAGTAGTGTGGCAATAAAACCAATAATATAACAATATTAACTAGGCACAAAATCATAAACAGTCACTTCAACATATCCTTGTTCCTTTTCCTTTTTATCATATTCATATATATATTGCGTATATAACGCCTTTCCTTTGCGCTTTTAGCACCGTCGTGCGCGCACTTCACAGTGGAATCAATTATCCCTTGGCACCTGAGCTCCATGTGGATTCCATCTGTGGGCCTATGCGGACTGATGCCAAGTGTCCCATACCCCGGTACCTTGGGGATGCCTATATGATGCTTGCTCAAACACATGGTCCTGTACATAACTATTCTAAAACAAGGGCTATATGATCTTGATACATGCATGTCATGCTATGCTTTCACACACAAAGCGTAAAAATGCGGAATGATGTAAGATGCATGCTTATATAACTTTCATATGCGTTATGCTGCCACATAACGTCTTTACCTCATAATCATATAGCCATCACGGCACATTTTTGGCAGTTTCCTTTCATTATAATGGAACATAATATTTTTACGGCATATGGAGCATCATGTCATAATTCTATACCAGTAGTCAATAGTCACATTAGGCCTCATCGCCTGACACTTACCTTAGCTTTCCTTAAATATTACCAACGGCAGCGAAGTATTCTCACTTCTTAAGCGCACCTAAATCAATTAAAACTAATCATTTACAGTGGCTATTTACAGCAGAACAGAGAGCATACAGCAGTGGCTTACAGCAGCAAAACAGTGAGCATACAGCAGTGTTTACAGCAGCAAAACAGTGAACATTTACAGCAGCAAAACAGTGAGCATACAGCAGCAAAACAGTGAGCATACAGCAGTGTTTACAGCAGCAAAACAGTGAGCATACAGCAGCAAAACAGTGACGTTTTAAACAGAAACAGTGGCGTTTTTAAAACAGAAACAGTGGCGTTTTTAAAACAGAAACAGTGGCACTTGAACTTCCAAAACAGTGGCATAAATCTTGGTTTTTGGACATTGAAACAGTGGCATATCATGGATTAAACAGTGACATTTTATGCATACAAACAGTGGCATAGAAGGGCTAAAACAGTGGCATTTTTATGCATAAAAACAGTGACATATGATGACTAAAACAGTGGCTCATTATGCATAAAAACAGTGGCATATGATGACTTAAAACAGTGGCCTTTTATGCTTAAAAACAGTGGTATTTTAAGCATGGAAACAGTGACATTTCATGACTAAAACAGTGGCATTTTAAGCATGAAACAGTGGCATTTTAAGCATGGAAACAGTGGCATTTTAAGCATGGAAACAGTGGCTTTTCATGACTAAAACAGTGGCATTTCATGCATAAAAACAGTGGCTTAGGGAGCACTAAAACAGTGACATATATGTGCAGAAACAGTGGCATGTAATGTGCAGAAACAGTGGCTTTTAAGTGCAGAAACAGTGGCTTTTTAAGTGCAGAAACAGTGGCTTTTTAAGTGCAGAAACAGTGGCTTTCAAGTGCAGAAACAGTGGCATGTAATGTGCAGAAACAGTGGCTTTTAAGTGCAGAAACAGTGGCTTTTTAAGTGCAGAAACAGTGGCTTTTTAAGTGCAGAAACAGTGGCTTTCAAGTGCAGAAACAGTGGCTTTTAGGTGCAGAAACAGTGGCTTTTAAGTGCAGAAACAGTGGCATGTAATGGTGATTTTGAGGGACCGAAACAGTGGCATTTTATCTACCAAAACAGTGGCACATCAAACCGAAACAGTGGCACATTTCTTCTTTAAAACAGTGGCCTAATTATACAAAACAGTGGCATATCATTTTAAGCATGATCATGAGGCTTTTACTCTACTACTCATGCATACAAAACATCATGAAATGACTCCATACTTATACTTTTATCATGCTCAACCAAGGATCCAAAGCAACACATATACAAGGAGACATACATGGCTACACAAAGAAAGAGTTCAAAGTTCAAAGCCTACCTCTTGTAGTACACCCTTCAAAGTCAAGAGTCACACCACCTTCTAGCTTCACTACACACAAGTCCACACTTCCTAAGAGGTCCTATGCGCAACAAGGTGAGGAACAAGGCTAGCACTAGCTTGGTGTATGGTTGAGGTGAAGGAAGGAAGGAGTTGTCTTAAGCAAAATCTTCTAGCTCCAAGGAGGCTTGTAGGTTCGGTTATGGGAGTGAGGGAGTGAGGAGAAGAGGAGTTGGCTGCACAAAATGAATGGGGCAGCCCCTCTTGTGCGCAATTTAAAGGGAGAGGGGAGGAGGTTGCAATGATTTATCATCATGGTAAAAATCTGATTGCTTGTAGAAGTGGGGCTGCATGCAAGGGCTGAACAAGCAAAGTGTTGGCTTCTAAATTACTCTATGTACATGCAAGGGTGGAGGAGTGATGTGTTCAGATTTGGTGCTGTCCTTAAGTCAGAAAATTTTCTGCATCATTGATCAAGTTGTGCGCAAAAATGGAGTGGAGGAGGTGCCTCATGAGTACATGTAAGAGCTTTGCTAAGTCAACAAGGAAACAACCATGTGGCAGCCCAAAAAATCTGCACTTAGGCAGCCTTGGTGCGCAAAGATGAGGGGAAAAAGGTGCATCATGGGTGCAGTTTTGTGACAGCCCAAATTCAGATTTTGGAGCTGCACAAAATGATGAAAATGCAGCAAAAATCCTCTTATGATGCATGTGAAAACAAGGCAGATTTTGGCTCATGATGGGCTGCAAAAGGCTTGCCAAAAATCTACACAAAACAGTGTCATGATGGGGGGTGTAAGTGGTTATCCAAGTCAACAAGTTATGCAGTCTTGTGTCATAAAAAAAATCTGCACCAAGACTCTCTACATGTGCGCCTAGGAGGAGAAGAATGCAGCCTAAAATCATGCTCAAAGGTCCATGTGTCTTCCAAGCAATGAGGTTTAAATCAAGTTATGCATAATCAAGGTGAGGTGGCGGTTTAACAAGGCAAAATGGCAGATTACTAAGGTCCTAATTACTCTCACTTGTGCGCAAAATTGAGAGGGAAAATACCTTTGCCATGTGAGGGTTACTTGATACACAAGGCACCTTAGTTGGGCAAGGCTTAGGGAAGATAAGGGTGGACACCACCTTGGGCTGAATTAGCTTGATCCAAGAGCCATACTTGGGCCATTGGCCACACACACAAAAGGATCCATTCACACAAGTCCAAAAGCAACAAGTCCACACACACACTAGCCCACATCCAAACACTAATGCCTTCTAACACATACTCACATTACTCACATGATTTTAATAAATTCATATGCCTACATATACACCCTCCTATGATTTAATTTAATTAATTACCTTAGTCTTATCCAAGGATAAAGGTCAACCAATTCACAAGCCATTACACATAAACCATACATCCGAATTCTACACATGTACACATAGCATATAGTACTTAGGTATTTTACTAATTATGCGGGATGTTACAATACTCTTCTACAATGACCTCAAATTTTAGTTTCAAATACTGAAGCAATTTGCGGAAGAATAAATTAGAGAATGTGACATATGTCATTTTAATGTAATCGAATTTGAAAAATATGAGCTCAATGCCATTGAAAAGTATGTTTATGGAGATTCTGAGTTGTAATTTAAATTGACATAGTAATTTGTGTATGCAGAAAATCCTTGCTGGGAAACCCACCTGCCAATACTAGGTAACCGACGTGGGTCGGACTGGACATAGTCGGGCCGAAGACCCGGAAACCAGTTGAGCAATCAAAAAAAAATTGACATAGTAATAGCATATATTTTTATTTATTTATACTTCGTATTTTTTAGCTTATTTAATGAACCTTATTTAATTCATTTTAGATATGAAAAACATAATTGAATTTATATGTTCATATTTATATATATTTTTATATATCTATATATATTCAGGTCAACCGGTCCGACTAGTAACTCAGTAACCCAGTACCCCGATCGGGTCGGGTTTAATAACAATGTATTTGATTATCGAATATCAATTCTATATCAGTCAAAATTAAAACCTGCTGAATAACTATTAATCTATGTTTACCCAAGTAAACCAACTCTATTAATCTATGTTTACCCAAGTAAACCAACTCTGGTTAACTCCACCTGCGAATATATTTCCTAGAATTTGTCATATACCCTTCTTGCTCTTGATGTTGCATTTGCTTCATATATACTAAGGATAGCATCTACTAAGGGTACATAACCATAGTTTTTAGTAGAAGAATATAGTTAAAAAAATGTTTATATTTCACCACAAGTCAAAGTATATATATATATATATATATATATATATATATATATTTATCAAAAGTAATTTTTAAAGTGTTACCCTTGAATTACCATATAGTCACACTTATCCTTACTTTCATAACATTTAATGGGCTAATTCTTAGTTTATTATATTGAATAATGTTTTTCGAAAGACAAAAGAAAACTTGATTTTACATTTTTTAAGCTATAGTAGGCAAAAAATAAGTTAAGTCACACATCAGCTAATAATACATGTAACCTCACTTCACGCGTACCCTTTCATAGTATAATCCGTTTGAATTTGTAGGATTTCGAGAAAAAAAAAATTACGAAGTCGATGAACTAATTAAACGTTATTAGTAAGGCAATTAAAGAATGACATTTATTAACTAATAAATAACAAGTAACTTGCTTTGCATCGTATGTAATAAAAAATAGGAGTAATATGATAAATTTAACAAAAGACTCAATATAATAACCTGAACATGTAAAATAATTAATTAGGATTTTTTCATAATTAACGGATAATAATTAGATTAAAAATATAATTATAAAAATTAAATAAGATAAATAATCTAATTTTTCAGTGTAAGTCACTAGATAAAGTGCAATTGCAAAGTGAAAAGAGAATAATTCACTTTACCGTAAAAGTGTAATTACAATATATTTTATCGGCAAAAGTACAATTAGGCAAAATTACTCGAGACTTGTGAATAAATTAGTGAGATTACTTTATTGAGTTTTATGAGATTTATGAGATTAAATCACCACTACAAAAAATACGGCCATTCGACACGATAATTTAGCCACTGTAATTGTGATCATGACAAATTTTTTAAAAAGGCTCAAATTTGCTATCCAAATTGGATATAGTTGCAAAGTTTAGGGGCTGTTTCGTCTTTTTAACTTTGTCATCCCATTACCCCTATTATGATAGGATGTGGTTGCAATGGCCCTAAATATTTCTAATTCCTTTTTTTTTTGTAAAACAATATTTCTAATTCTTCAAAACCTAGATTTTTTATGGGGAAAAAGTCGCTTCAATTTTCCCTGATCTTCGGGAAAGTTTTTCGCCGGCCAAAGGCATGGTGGTGCTGGCAGAGTTCATCAGCGTTACCAGCAACACAGGAACCTTGGATCGCCACATACTCGAGAAGCTTCTAGCAACACAGTTTCGCCGGCCAAAGGTATGTTTATTTTCCTCCTTTTCTTTTTCATTACCATAATGTGATTTGGTTTTGTTTATGGATTTAGCTTAGTTTTCTGATTTTGATTACGTTTGCTTTTCAATTTTTTGATACGTTGACAATTTTTATTTATCTCTGTCAATATGTGTCGATCAGATCTGGTCTTGCTAAACAAAAATTCATTTAATCATGTTGCTGATTTGGTGATTTATTTGTTGTTCGTACATTTTCCCCAAATTTTATGTTAGGTCTTGTGATTTTTATAGTATGTTTTTCTTCTTGGGACTCATAACTAGAGTTGCCACTAATAAATTGTGTTGCTCGTGCTCGAATAAAAGTAATGTTGGATTGAGTTATGCGTGAGACTTTCCTTTCTTTTGTGTTTTGCTTCTAAAGGAAGTTACTAATGCCTATTAGTTTTCAAATCATGATAGCAGTATAATAATATTGATTATCTTTACTCATTGGATTCAATAATTCTGCTTTTGGTATAATGTTATCTTCCTCTCGAACATTTTTAATTGAATGGATGATACTGTGTTCAATTTGTCAAATTTGTGTATAATTGAATTTAATTATACAAAGGCATCTTTGTTTGGTGTAGAGCTACTGATGTAAGAAATATAGAATGAGATTTGTGCAGTTGATGTTGGGCTTCTAGCTATTGTTCTCCAACAAGTCTTCATCCTTTCCTCCTCTTCAATTAATATAGCATGATTTGTTCCATAATTTTATCTCTTGGATGTCTCTGCTTATGTAATTTCAGAGTAATTTAGAAACTATGGCAAACGAAGATATTGGTGCTGTCACATGTGCTGAGGAGGCATCTTTTTTTGGGTGAGATTTGTAATGTCATTTTGCTTTAAATGGCCATATCAAGATTTACAGAGATAGTGCAACTGCTAATTAACAGAGCTAATGACTCAGATCATATAAAAAGGATGCTAGAATCAGTTGATGCGGAGGGTGATACTGTGAGTATTTATTTACCCTGCAATAAATTTGAGTTCTTACTCAAGATGTCAAAGTCAAGCAACCTAGTATTAAAATATTTGGGTGTATTTAGTTTATTTTTTGTTTTTATATTTAGTTGATATGTTTATTTATTCTGAAAATGACATTCACATCGGGGATGTTCAGAAAATATCTGTGATGACAAACCAAGTAACCTTTTTCGAAGTTAGTAAATCCTGGCTTTTAGTAAATTTAAATAAGAGTGCCAGTACGAACAGTAGAAATCATGGCTTCTGCCATGCATTGGTATTTGTTGAGAATAAGCTGGTATTCCTCTCCTCTCTCTGTAGGTGGTTGAATTCAGTCTTAGTTTTTAGACTTTGTTATAATGTTGAATAGAATGAAGTAGCATGTCACACTTCAATATTTTTCTTTAAACCTTATCCTCCCCCCCCCCCACCCACACACACACACACACCCCCCCTTTTCTCCTGATGCCTTTTTCTTCTTTTTTATAGTATATATAATGTGTATTTTTGAAAGGAAACTTAATGAGTCTTAAATGACTCCATTGCTTTACGAATAAGTTTGATGGATAAGTTCGCATGTCTTGTATTTCTCTAAAAAGGTAAGGAACTATGACTCATATGCCCCCTGTATTATCAATTTTTCCTTTTTTTTTGATTGATTGATACACTATTAGAAGTTTCTTTACTTTGGATGTCATGCTAAATCAATTTTGTAGATGGTAGTAGCCATTTTTTAAGGGAATAAAAAAAAACTTTTCTATCTCTAGACTTTGGAAAGGAATCATTTCTTACCTTGTTTCCACAATTCTTTGTCACTTTAAGTCCTAATTTTCGCAGGTTACAAATATTTTTCTTGCTTTCTGCTAGATAACTATCATGCTTGAGCAATAGGTCTTCATGATTCTTGCTTGAGAGCTAGAAGAACTTTGCATGCTTGCTCCTTTTATGTGTGCTATTGTTTGTTGATACTTTATCTTATAATTTCCTTAATATCCCACAGGTTGGTGATCCTCTTGAGAAGGCTGCACTTAAGGGAATATATTGGAGTTATAAATCTCATGAGAAGGCTGTTCCAAAAAAGTAAATAAATCTATTTCTGCTTATTTAAGTATCTTTATTCTACATGTCTTCTTATTCGATTTAGCTAATATATATATATATATATATATATATATATATATATATATATATATATATATATATATATATATATATTCTCAACTTCTGAAAAATTGGTTCTAGAGATCTGGCTCAAAATAATCTTAGCAGGGAGATACCAAGACTAATATTCAATAAAATCTATCATTTCATTGACTTATTTACTTTTTGCTTCTTCTTGACCCTATGCTGTGATCTTACTGTCAATTTTGGTTTGTGTCTTTTTCTTTTCCTATGAGTGGCTTGCGAAGGAACAATTTGGTTGGTTCACTTTCTCCAAACATATGCCAGTTAAATGGATTGTGGTGTTTGTAAGTTACAGGAGCGACTCTCTTTTTATTTTAAGCCCCTAAAGTTTACATTTCCTAAGTGAATGTAATTATTTTTCGTCCTACCATTTTATATTGATGTGAGAAACAATAGCTTGACTGGCAATATTCTTGAGAACATAGGCAATTGTACTTCCTTCCAGATCTTGTACGTATATCGACTGCATCTTTATGACAGACTTTCTATACCATGTTTTCTCTTTAATTTTTTAACATACTATGTTGATGTCAGGGATTTGTCCTAGAACCAGCTAACTGAAGAGATACCAATCAATATTGGATTTCTGCAAATAGCGACCCTGTATGTTTTCTCTTTTATTTTTTCTGCTTTTGGTTGCTAGTCCAATATTTGGAGAACAAAACTCTCTATCTCTCTCTGTAATATACTTATATTTTATATTATTGAAGAACTAAGCAGTTAGAGTACGTGGAATGGGACTGAAGAATCAATTTCAAAGGGAAGCCACTGATTCAATTGGGGACATATCAACTACACTTCTTAAAACAACTACGTGACCCTTGCCTAGTCCAGCTGTGTTGCTGAATGCAATGTTGGTTGCTACGAAACCTTGAGGGTGCACAGATGCAGATCCACATGAAACATGTAAGAGGATACTCATTAAATTTATCATATGTTTTAAATATAAATTTTCGTGTTATCGATAAATAATCAATTGCTTCAACCATTAGCAGCCCTTGCCCATGCTCATTATCTCAGCCCAAAAAATAAACCAAATCGTAAATTCCTTATTTCTGCAAACATTTTTTTATGCACATGTTTTTATTATCCCGGTATTGATGTAAAGACATTTACCTGAGTAGACATTTATATGATTGGGAAAATGTGTAATTTTTTTTAAAAAATTCCTTATAATTAGCCATGGTTCTCTCTGTGGCAAAATAAAACTTTTGATCATTGGGGTCCAAATCATTCAGCCACGAATATAATGTGGCTAATATAACATTAACCGTGGCTAACTCAATGTTACCACACTCATGCAGACCATGCTTAAATGCAAAAATTACCGTGCTAGTTAACTATGACGGGTTCACACATTTTGGCTAGTTAACTATTTTTTTTTTTTTTTGGTAAGCAATCTGGGAATCAGTTTCTTTATGTTAGTTGAACCATTTCTTAAGCGCATCGTATGTAATAAAAAATAGGAGTAATATGATAAATTTAACA
>JAVKPL010012933.1:0-65866 GCA_032173675.1 Gastrolobium villosum | reverse complement strand
GGTTGGTTCTTTCTGGAGATCTGCTGCGCTCGTGACGTCGCCTTACTGGTCCGTCACCACGAGCGCCTTCAGTGGTCCGCCGTTGCGCTCCACCTTTGATAAGTTCATCAATCTCTTCCTTCAAGTGTCTGCAATCTTCAGTGTTGTGGTCGTTGCTGCGGTGGAACTTGCAGTACACGGCGACCTCTCTGTCTTGCTCTGGGGGTTGCGGAGGATTTTTCTGGCCTTCTTTGTAATCCGTCTGATTAACACTATGAGGGCGGCGTCCTGTCTGGCCACGCCCTGAAGGGCGTCCGGTGCCTCGGGATGAACTCTGTGTCTTTTTTTCTTCATCGCCCTCAGTTCCGCCTTTGGTCGGCTTTTGGGCCTGACCGTGCGATGAGTCATCAGTCCTGCTTCCTTTGTACTCTTCAATCCGCATGAACTCTTGGGCTTTCTTCTTTACTCCTTCCAAATCAGTTATTTCGTGACGGGCTAGTTCGTGAGCGAACGCGCCCTGTCTTAAACCTGAAAGGAGTATATGTACTTGCACCCTAGGGTCAAGACCCTGCACTTGCAAAGCTTCTTTGTCGAAGCGGTCAAGCAACGCCCGAAGGGACTCGCCTGACTGTTGCCGGATTTTTTCAAGAGAATGAACAGACTTGGGAACGGGACGACTAATGGCGAAGTGGGTTTGGAATTTGCAGGCCAGGTCGTCCCAAGAAGAAATGCTGCCTGTTGGCAGGGTAGTGTACCACGTCAAAGCTCTTCCGCCAAGCAATGTTGGGAAAGTTCGGCACATGAGGAGGTCGGTTTCTCCGTGGAGGGTCATTGCCGCTTCGAACTTTTGAATCCATTCGAAGGGGTCAGAGTCTCCGATGTAGGTGATTATATTGGATGGGCCTTTGAATCCAAGAGGTATAGGGGTTAAGCGTAAGATATCAGTCAATGCTTTATTTCGCCCTGATGTAGTAGCAGGCGTTAACCGTGGGTCTGGGTTATGCACTTGTTGACCAAGGGGTTGGCGTGGTGCGGTTGGGGCTTCAACGGAATAAGAGAGGGTGGAGCCTTGTTGGCCGACACATTGTGGTTGACCAGGGTTTATGAACGAGCCCTGGGGTTGTGGAGCAACTTGTGGTTGCGTGGGGTGGTATTGGGGTTGTGGGACAACAGTGTTGTAAGGCGGTATCGCGTAAGCGTGGAACGGGTAAGGTGCGGGGAAAGACGTGAGTGGGTTTTGGCCATGGGGCCTGTTGGGATATAAGGCAGCGCCAGGGGCGTGGTAATCATTGTAAAAGGGTAAAGGCTGGCTTTGAGTAGGTCGGGGTTGATAGACTGGGAAGATTGGTGGTGGACCTGCAACGGGTAATGGCATACCAAAGTGGACGCCAGGTGGTGCGGGTTGTGTAGGAATCAAATTTTCACCTTGCGCTTCACGTATCATGACCTGACGGTTAACTCGTGCTTCTCTTCCATCGATCACAAGTAGCGGAGGGTGAACCGATCGTAGAACTGGGGCGAGGGGAACATCGCCGGCTTGTTTGGCTGGGGCGGAATGCATAGATGGCGGGGAGTTTGAACGGGCCGATTGTACATGGTCTTCAGGGGTTCCAGCTCTTGTTTGCTCTGCTTTTCTAGTAATGGCCATATTTGGTTGACAGGAAATGAGGTGTAATTTTTTAGCTAGTGAAAGAATGGGAATAGAAGTTTATAGTTTCCCACAAACGGCGCCAATTTACCGTTGGAGTCTATAAGCCCACTATGTTCCCTTAAAGGGGGTATGATTACTGTATGGGTGATACCTTTGGCTTTGGTAATGACCAGGCCAAGAGATATTATCCCAAGTATAAGCAGATAATCAATACAAGAATATAGCTGTAAGAGAATTCAAGTAATAGGCTAAATAACGATACATAACATGCTTTCAGTTGTGCCCCATGGGGTTTATAGGGATCATGGTGTGGATTAGTAAGGGGAGAGGTCAACTCTCCTTAGGATACACTCCTATGATAGCAGTGTTGGGCGGTTTAGGCGCTGACGTTGTGGCAGCGCTGCACCTCCTGCGACTGTCGACGCCAGTATTGGGCAAAGGGAGAGTTTCCCTTTGTGATACCTGCGGCGACTGCCTTTGGTGGTTAACGTCCCAAGGTAAGACATTTTGGTGTATCTCTCGGGTGTGTTGCTGCCTCGGTGGATGCGAGGGTCCACGTCAGCCCTTAGGGCTAACGTGCAACTGGACTGGGGGTTGGGCCGCTAGGGCGGTTGGCCTGTTGAGGCAGTTGGGCCACGTCAGCCCATTTGCTTTTTCTCTGCTTTTTGAAAAATCAATTTTTTACTTGACTTTGTAGGCTTGAAACATCAAAACACAGCCCATTAACTTTTAACTCAATAACATTTCAACTTAATGTAATTGGGGTCACTATTACACAAAAGGTATTCTTTTTTCTAACATTTTCATATCAACAAACATACCATTTAAAGTCACATTTCATGGTCTTATCAAGCTCAATCTGGTTTCACCAAACTCATCATCTCCCAAGAACGAGCAACTTTGTTGAAGTCAGCCTTGTTGCTCGTGTCAAAAAATTGATCCTTAAGTTCATGAATGACTCCGAGAGGGTGTTGTAGAAGTGAGAACGAAGGAGAAAAATAAAGAAGTTAGAAGCTAGAAACTCCCCTCAGAAGCTATGCTCGTTTTCTTATTATTATTTTTCATCTCAAGAAAAACTACCCTTTTTAAGAGTTTCTATAATTGTTTGTTGTGGCTTATCCTTTTAAGGAGAAGAAAAGTTGAAAATAAATGCAACAAATAGACACTTCAAAGTTCAAACAAAGACCGGCGAGCCCTTTTACCAAAAAAAAAAGACCGGCGAGCCCGTTTGTCTGGCCTTTTTTAAAAAAGCAACTTGTTTACCTTGTTTATTTTGAAGTGTTTTTGTAAAAGTTAAAAATACTTATATTTGTAAAAAAAAAAAAATTTGGCTATTGACTTTTATTTTTGTAGAAGCTAAAATTTAGGTTTAAAAAAATAGATTTTTAGTTTTTTTTTTGTGATTTATGCCTTTTTTTAAAGGGGGAAGGTTATAGTTACAATCTTTTTTTTACAACCTCTTACAACCACATCTTATCATTGATTTCCGCCAATTAAACGGTTATCATTTATTGTGAATTAATAATTAATTAATGAGTTTAATTTGCTAAAATGATAACCGTTTTTAGGCGGAAAATTTAACGGTGAAAATTGATTTTTTGCTTTTTTATAAAAAAAATGTTGTAACTATAACCTCCATCTTTTTATAAAAGTAGATATCTAAACGAACTTATAATATTTTTTTTTTTTTCTTCTAAAAACAGCAGCTTTTGAAGGGAAAAATAGGCTCATCCAGACAAACCTTTAATATTCATCAATATAGATGGGGAAAAGTAAAAAGCTTAGATTTTATTTAACCTATGGTAATATTTGAATACACAATCAGATGCAATCTTTCTTTATTAAAATTTTATTATTCTCATCCATACTTGATGATTTCATTACAATATCCCCGGTAATCCATTTGAGGGTGCTTGACTTTGAGTATTATCACGTAAAGGTGGTGTTGGACACCGGCACAAGGTCTGGAAACATATGCAACCACAAGTCTGACGACAATTAAGATTGCATTCTTCGTTCGTAGTACAGTGCCATCTTGTGACGCCTCCCTCCCTTGCATCCGCTTTCATGCACATATCTGCATTCACAAATCATAGATAGGCTTAAGAACAACATTGTATGTAACATGTGAAAGATTTGACTATAAATTAGTTTGACTGAAAAATCATAACATAATGTATAGGAAATTGACTCATTGGGTCGAGAGATGAGATAGAGGAAATTGACCCTAAATTAGTTCAAATACCCACTTCGTGAGTGTCTGGAGAAAGGAATATTCTAGGCAACCTTTCCCCTACTTTTTGCAGAGAGACTGATTCGAACCCGCGACCTGACACACCACGGCAAGCAAGCTTACCGCTGAGCCAAGCCGGCCCTTCAGAGGATGAACATATATAAAGCATAATTTCTTACCTGCAGCGATGATGATGAAGGCCAATAAGACTGTTAATTTGACTGCAGACTTCCATGGAGTGTCCATTTAATTTGTGCATTGAAGATGATCTTAATTGGGCACATGTTTATATAGGTAAATTCGTCAAAATTCAATTGATTTAACTATTTTAATAATTGATACATTAAATGAACAGAAAAGTGTTTATCCTTTTAAATGACATCATTTATATCATTTCATTCTCATAAAGAGGTGAGATTCACACCTTTATTTATTTATTTTGTCAACTCTCTCTTTCTTTCTTTCTTTCTCTTTCTTTCTCTTAAAATGACACACACTTTACCCGGAAAAGTGTTTATCCTTTTAAATGATACAACTTATATCCTTTCACTCTCGTAAAGATATGGGACCCACACCTTTATTTTTTTGTCAATTTTTTCTCCTCTTTTATTTATCTCTCTTTTAAAATGACACAACTTTATACGAGAATATAAGTTATGTTATTTAAAAGAATAATATTATATGGGCGCTTCCATTTTCAAACCCAAATTCAGTTAGAATTTGACTTCTTAACCCTTTGAAGTTTGGAACTGTTACGACTACGTAATAACTAAAATGAGCGGAGCTCAGTTACCCCAGTTTTTTTTTTAGTATATATCACAATTAAAGCACTTGCACTTTTATTCCCAAATTCAGTTATAATTGACTTTTTAACTCTTGAAAATTGTTATGACTACTATTTCATAATGGACTTTTCTATGGAATTTTCACCCGTATGAACTTTCATACCACTTTGTGCAACGTATAAATTTCTTTCCTGTAAACAACAATTTTTTATTTTATTGTTAATTATTCTTTATTGTTTGTCATATTCTCATCCAATATTATTAAACTCGAATCAGATATTAACTTCATTGAGGTATTAGATCAGTATATTATTAATTCGACCATCACTACTCCAGTCAATAGCATAAAATTTCAAAAAAAAGCTCAATATAGATTGCCGACCTAGGAATTATTAGATATTGTATAAGGATATTTTAGTATTTCAATGATATTCTAGAATCTTCTCTTGCTCTTTAATATAAGAGCCTCATTGTACAAATTAATTACGTAATATTTAGAAGGTAAATGAGGCTCTATATAAAAGAGCAAAAAAAGATTATAGAATATCATTGAAATATTAATCCTTATTTCACGTGTACATGTTGATTCCCTCGTGCCACATTCTCCTACATGACTTCCACAACTTTGTTGTCCCTATTTTTAGCTTCATTTTCGTGACATGTAATAGCCTCAGTTACACTTTTTTTTTAGAGGAGGACTATTCTTACTACCAAAATTTTCTACTACCAACTTACAACCTATCTAATCACCATTGGATCAACATTTTTTTCTTTTTTCAAAAACTTTTTAGCATTCTCTCTCTTTGATTCAATGATGATTAGATAGGTAGTAAGTTGGTAGTAGGAAATTTTGGTAGTAAGAATATCCTTCCTCTTTTTTTTAATATAATAATTAAAGAGGAGGTTATATTTATAACTTTTTTCACTTACAATATCATACAATTAAATCTTAATTAACCGTTGATTTGTTCTAATCTGACGGTTATAATTTATTGGATCACAATATTAATTAATTCTTAATTTTTAATAAATTATAACCGTCCGATTAATGGAAATCAACGGTTAAGATTTGATTATAAAAGATTGTAAGCTAAAAAAAGTTGTAAATATAACATTCCTCGTGATTAAATAGGCACTTACATTTTCATACCCAAATTTAGTTATAGTTGACTTCTTAACTCTTTAAAATATTAGACTACTAATTAATAGTGGGTTATTTTCAGGATATTTTCATCTTTATGAACTCATTATTTATGCATGTACGAATTACTTTCCCTATAATCAACTAGATTTTATTTTAGTGTTAATTACTCTTATATGTCCGCCATATTTTCATCTATTTTATCAAGGGGATAGGTTGTTATTCTGTCTACTCCCTATTTGCCTACCTTTACCTACCCCTCTTATCACCGTTGGATTATAATTTGATCTAACGGTTCATATTGAAAACATAAATAAAACCCTTTTACCTCCTTTCTCTCTCCTCCCCTTTCTCTCTCCTCCCCCTTCTCTCTTCCTACGCTATACCTAATTGAAATTTTTATGCCCTTCATCGCCGATGTCTGCCGCGCTTGTAGCTGTGAATTTCAGTTAAATTTCTGAATTTGTTAAATCATTTAGCTTGAAAAGTACCCTTGAATTTCATCTGACTTCCCCTGAATTTCAAAAAGCAACGGATGGTGATAGCACATTCTTGAATCGTCTAACATTGTTGATTAAATTTCATTACAGGAAGCTATATTGTTGATTAAATCTCATCAACTAATGGACATGCTCATAGATCATGAGGCACAGTTCATCTGATTCGTCTATGCAAAATTCTTGAAAACATTTGCAGGGAAGGTAATAGCATTGCTCATCTCTCTTTTTTGTTTGGATTCTGGTTTTGCTTTGGATTTTTTTAAAAAAAATTTGCTTGAATTTTTTTACAGAGAAACGTGCCACTTGAGTAGGTGTTTCAAATCTGAGGTGTGATTCAAGAAGGAAGGATACGTGTTCTTCGTCGCAGGGGAGAAGGGAATAGGGTGGAGTCTGAGAGAGAGAGAAAGGATGGAGAGCGAGAGAGAGAGAGAAGAGTAGAAGGATTTTATTTATGTTTTCAATATGAACCGTTAGACCAAATTGTAATCCAACGGTGATGAGAGGGATAGGTAAAGGTAGGTAAATAGGGAGTAGGCACAATAACCTATCCCATATATATATATATATATATATATATATATATATATATATATATATATGGGCTTATCATTTCTCAAATTCTCGGAGATAACTTTATCTCCGGCTACTAAATCATAACCGTACAAAGATGGATCAATGTGGATAAAGGAAGAGAGAGAAAAAGAGAATCGTAACCATTCAAAGGTGAATCAATAAATATAAGGAAATAAATAATCAAAATGACATAGTTTTGGGGTGGCAGGAGATAAACTATTCTCAAGCAGCTTGAGAAATGTTTTTCCCTATATATATATATATATATATATATATATATATATATATTTAGGGCTTTACTTTTCTCCACCCGCTTGACGTCCAGCAAATAAATTCGGAGAATCATAGCCATACAAAGGTGGTGAAAGCATTAACTACAGGGAATCATAGCCAATCAACGGTGTAAAATCTATTGTTGGACGTCCAGCAGCCGGATAGGGCTTTACTTTTCTCCACCTGCTTGACGTCCAGCAAATAAATTTGGAGAATCATAACCATACAAAGTTGGTGAAAGCATTAAATGCGGAGAATCTTAATCAATCAACGGTGTAAAATCTATTATTGGACGTCCAGTTGACGGAAAAATGATTTTACTATTTTACTATATATATATATATATATATATATATATATATACTCACTCTATTAACAATAAATAAGATATAAAATATAAAATTCAAGATATTAATAATATATTTGTCACACCCTACCCTGTATGCATCCAAGGGAGATGCCTGCTAAATTTTATTAGAGTTGCAATGATGACGTAACTAATTCTGTAAATACATTCGAAGTCACGTGACAAAGGCTGGTATTTAAGTCGAATTACTTAGGTAAAACAACTAGAGATTTCATAAATTCTTTTGAAGCTGAACAGTAAATTTTTTCAGAAAAGGTGTTTGTCTTACAAAAATTATATAAAATCAAACTTACGAGCTTTTTAAAATTTTCTTTGCTACGAAGAAAGTAGACATCCAGGGCTTTACGTACATATAAAATTCATTGCATTTGGAGATCTGTAGCTCCGGAAACAGAACTCGCAAGATGCATGTTAAATTGAGTAAAAATCCGAATGATTATACTTGCAGAAACTGTTTTGGACAAATCAAGTACCATAGGCTAATTGAAATCAGATTGCTTCTAATTAAATTCAACTACACAGGATCTAGTTATATCTAATAATTAATCATCATTTTCCTACACATGTATAGCCAGCTAAATCATGTTTTACCATTAAAAAGCTTACCTGTTTAAGAGCTGAAATTCCGATCACTTAGTCACAAAGTATCATGGTTACATAATTTCCATACAAAACCATAAAATTCATGCCGCAGCAAAGCATAACACGATTACAACATTTGCCGGTCTTCTAAAAGATTACATCATACTCAAAGGTTCAACACTCCAATCAACCAAAAAACGAAAACACATAGTAAATATTGCAAACAGCAAACAAACTCAAACAGGGTTTTCCATGAAATCACCCCATCAAATACTTCTTCGTCCTCCTGCAATTTTATAAAAATTGAGCCCCAAAAGGGGTGAGAAAATTCCCAGTAGTGTGATAGAAAATACAATAATGCAACAATATTTATTTAGATACCTAATTTCTAAATTGCTACATCATCAAATGATTTCCGAACGGATACCAAAATACAACACAATGCGTATTGTAACAGCCCGTTATGTACCAGTATAAAATTGATTATGATATTAAGCGCAGTTACAATCCTAGCAATTCATTTATAAAATGCGAATAAACTTTTTCCGATTATTACGCGAGGATTTAAAACTATAAAAAGCATAATAATTAAAAGTTGTGATCATAACTGTAAACTCTTGCGGAATACTTATCTAAAATATTTTTATAACTTACTTTATTTATTATAAGTCTCTAAGGGGGGTCCCCATAAACCCACTTAGCTAATTTCATAATTTTACGTTTTCTACCTATTCGAACAGGGTTCGGTCTCTAAAATTCTGCTGACGCACAGTAAAAATCCAGTCCTTCATATCTTGCTATCTTTCTTTCTTACTTAATTAAATTTCTAGAAAGCTATCACCAGTGGCGGAGCCAGGATTAGAGGAGAGGGGGGGCGAAAATTAATTTTTTGTTTTGCATAATATTAGTATTTTTTTACCTATTGACCTCGTAGGAATTCATTTGGTTAATTTCTTACCAAAATATTAACATTTAACAACATTTGAAAGATTGATAAAAATGTACTATTGCTCGGTCCAACAGACATAAAAGTAGTTTAAAATAATAATTAAAAAAAAGTGCCTTAACTTAAACAATGATTTTAACAACATATTTTTTGAAAAAATAAAATAAAAAACTACAACCAAGTTGTCCCAAAGAGTGAATCTTTTAAGTTAGAGCAAATTTATTTTCTCTGTACGAAACCACTACATAAAGAGAAACACAATTCTGCAAATGAAAAGAGAGCAAAAAGGTGGTAAGCTAATTAAGATCACTTCATTTGACTCTTACTCTACGTGTTTAATGATTTAATGTTTCATTGAGGATTACTTTTCAAATTGAAAGAATAAATTGTGTTGGACAAATAAATAAATAAAAAATCAAAACACGTATGAACCAATAAATTAAAAAAGATTCGTATAGATGAGTTTATTTATCTAAACATTAATGCACCGAAGGTCGGTATAAAAAAAATGTTAATCCATGGAAGATAATGAGTCGAAACAAAACATTCAAAACATAGGAATGATATGAACGGATTTTGAAACAAAACAATCAAATAATAGTAGCATTGTTAATTTCATAAAAAAAAATAGAGATAATGAGAGACTTGAGCTGAGAAGATTTATTAAAATTGAGAGAGAATTTTTTTCATTGGGATACAGATGAGGCCATGAGGGTTTGTTAAAATTGATAGAGGAATAACAATAGAAATAAAAAAGATTTGTTAAAATTGATAGAGGAATAACCATAGTGAGTATAGTGTGATATCTAATGGTGTAATGACAAGTAATTTTATACTGTACAATTTTTAAAATAAATAATTTAATAATATTAACAAAAATTTTATTTTATATGTATATTAAAAAAAATTCTTAAAATTGGGGGGGGGGGCGGTGGCCCCCCTAGCCCCTCCCTAGCTCCGCCATTGGCTATCACACGCTCGGTTCCGAGCTCGTTTGCTCCGGTTATCGCTGTTTGAAGTTGGACAAGCAAAATTGCCAGCCAACCCCAAAACAGCTCTAAACATCCCTCACTCCATGAATTACTGCACCGAATCCACTCATCCAATTTCTCTCGAATTTTTACACCATAAACTAGACACCACACTCTTCAATTTGATATATCATACGCTTAATTTGACCAAGAAACGAAGCGGGAATAAAATTCCCAAAACTGGTCCAGAACAACCCCCAAGTGCAGGGCAAAACAGGACAGCTGTGTTCACTGACCACCACAGGGCTGCGCATAACTCATAAAATTTTAATATTTTGACACAATGTAGGGGACATCTCAAGATTCAAAACGGCGTATGGCAAGTCCCTATCGGACCTCTATGGAGGGATATATGCTCTCCCGAAGTTCGCCTAAAATCTGCCAATTCTACAGAAATTTCGCCAGAGTTTTCTTTGTTTTTCTTAAAATCCCCAAATTGCATAAGCTCACAAGTATATCAATTGTACCTAATTATCCAATGGGTGGCAGACATAACGACCAACAATGCCTTAGGGCACTTACAACCCAACTCAGTTTATATTTATTACATAAATCATACTATATGGCTTACTTTATCGTTCTTAACTTGTTTCAATCACTAAGGTCCCTTTACATGTATTTTCTCAACATAAGCATATAATCATAAATCTAAAATAGGCCTAAAGCCCTTCCATCATAGTACATCATGCATCCATTGTACAATTACAACATTTAACTTACATGTTACAACTTACAACTTCAAACTTTAAATTAAACTTACAAATTCATACTTTAATTTACAACATGAACATGAACTTTAAATGACATAAACAACTAATGACAATGCTCCATGACTCATCCTATGGGCCTCTTGCCCGCCACTCCTGTGCCACTGCTACCTCCTGAAATAAAGTCCCCGAGGGGTGAGATATACAAATATATCTCAGTAACCTAGAGGTTCTGGAGAAAACTCCGCCCAATGGCTCACGTCGATGCATATAAATAATATAAAACAACATCACTTAAAATAGGATATAGCAAGGGATTAGAGAAACTGGAGAATATCGGAATACAAAATACAATGAAGCAGGATGGTAGC
Organism: Gastrolobium villosum; assembly: GCA_032173675.1. Classification (NCBI taxonomy): domain Eukaryota; kingdom Viridiplantae; phylum Streptophyta; class Magnoliopsida; order Fabales; family Fabaceae; genus Gastrolobium; species Gastrolobium villosum. The sequence goes on along the minus strand of JAVKPL010012933.1, from coordinate 54,727 downwards.
TACCAGTACCACGTAACATCCTCGGCATATATAAGCCTATGGGTCTCATCCAAGGTGTGTTCCAAGAACCACAACCAAGGTACCCCTTCCATCCATATACACCAGAGACATTCCTAGGGTGCTCCTATCCGGATCACACACCACGACCCTAGGTCAACTGGAACTCCCTCTCGGAGACCTATCCAGTGGAAGTCCGCCCAAAGGCTAACTGTCTACTGGCCAGAGACTCGGTACCAAAGTACCCACTGGGATAATGCATGCATGCTTATGTTATTCTACAATACTCATACATATTTCCTACCATCACCCTCAACGGGTATGGTGGAACACACAAGGGGAACAAATCCCAGTACCAAGAGGTTACCTTAAAATGTTCTTCCACTTAGCTCCACAGCAACTTATTTCTCAAACTTGATACTCGACAGAATACCTACACATAGGACATTCCCAATTACTCAGAACTCATACAACACATGCCAATTTACAATTTCACATGCATTGAACCAACACTTACCTCAATCCACTTGGTCCAGGACCAAGGGTAATCCACTGTTTCACGGTTCGGGATTCAAATCGACTTACGGCAACCTACGCAACCATGTACAGCCATCAATACACGTCAATTCCATCAAACGCGAAAAATCACAAAACCCTCCCCTTCACTATGGAAGGTTCGGTCAAACAAGGCCAATTTTCAATTTTTATTTTTCTAAATTTCCTTTCTCATTTTATAACACATCCTTAGGTTGCCAAGAGGCTAATTCAATTGTCATTTTCCCGTTTTACGTCTTTTAAGCCCGTCCCGGCCCGCCGAAAATGGGCTGGCCCGCCCCGGCCCGTTTTATGAGTGGGTTGGCGGGCTACGGGCCAGCCCGCCTAAAATAAAAAAAAATAAAAAATAAAAAATGTATATAAAAAAATACAAAAAATTAAATTCTGCATAAAAACACATAAAAAAATCTGCATAAAAGCATAAAAAATCTGTATAAAATCCTAATGTGCTTACGAAACCAAGAAGATCAGTGTTTAATAATCTACATATAAATATGCATCTTTCAATCCAAAAATAATAATAAAAAATAAAATCATATCAAGCTAAAACAGAGTAACAAAACAAGTAACAAAGTGTTGTATGAGTAGTCCACAAAAATTCGAAAAAACCACTTGCATGCAGAGAAATCTAAGGCACGGAGCTAGGTAACAATTGGGTAACCTAAAAAAAAGGGGGGGGGGGCTTGGCGGGCCTAGCCCGGCGGGCTGGTGGGTTGAAAAACTCAACCCAGCCCACCCTGTTTGGCGGGCGGGGCGGGCCAGCCCAGCGAGCTCAGCCCATTTTGCCAGCCCTAATTCTACCATTTTCCAACCACCACACAACCCATTTTAATACCATTCCACATTCCATACAACACCATTATGTCAACATATAATCATCCATAACTCACCAATCAAAGCCCAACACAAATTTCAACATTCAAAGTCATGACACCTCAAAATTCACTAAGTTAAAAATCCACTTTTTTAATCTAAAATTTTCATGGCATTTCTAGCTCAAACACATCATTCTAAAGCATTATCATCTAATAAACATTTTCCAATTGAGCTATCTAACATCACTAATCACAAAATCCCTCCTTACGGTTCATAAATTCAATCACAAGAATCAACCATCAAAAGGTTTAGAAACTTACTCACAAGCTAGGTATAAGACTCCACCCAAGCATACTCCACCATTAAAGCATTTAAAAGCTCCAAGAACTCAACTTTCTCCAAAATTTTGAATCTGAGTTTTGCCCGGATCTCTCCAAATACACGGTTTCAAGGCTCAAGAGTGGTGCCAATGTGTTTAGAAGGTGTTTTCCATCAAGATTCAAGACAAAAATCGATGGATTCGGTGGGGAAATGGCTAAGTTATGATCAATTGAAATTTTGCAACATGGAAGGGGGAGGGGGCTGTCTTCCGCGTGTTTGAGGGAAAAGAAGGAAGGAAAGGTGATGATGAATAGTGAGGGTTAGGTGGCTAGGTGAGGTTTAAGTGGGGTAGGTCCCACGCGATTTAAAATTCATCCGAGTTTCCCTCCGATTCCACTAAACATCCGAAAATTCAAAACTTATTTAGAAACTCTAATTTTTAACATTAACCATTGTCCTTTAATTATACTTTATCAGATGAATCCGGAGTTTTTCGGTCATTCAGAGGAAACACTGTTTTAAGCTGTTGCGCGCGCCTTAGGCACACTTCCCCAAACTAACTTAATTCCATCAAATTTTATCAAAAATCATATTTCCTAACTCTATAAACCATTTATAACTCAATTGGCACATTTTACGGTGCAATCGTACCGCGATATTTTTACCCCCGAAAAACACTATTCACTGATTTTTCTAAAATTTGCCTAACCACTCAATTTTCCGTTCTGAATCCATTTCCAGTGTTATTTTCACCATCTGATACCTTCTTCTAAACTTTTATCTTCCTAGGGTTGCGTGTTGGCTAATTACCGTTTTGCCCTTTCTTTGTATTTTGGCCTAATCTTCATGATTTTCACTAGTTCTTTACTTAATTGCTCATTTAGTGTTTTAATACTTAATTTAGAATTTTGAGGTGTTATAATCACCCCACCTTTTAGAATTTTTTCCGGAAAATTAACATCCTAACGATCTCGTAACACGAGGTGTACTCGGAGAATCTCATCTTTCCACACTCGACTAGCCTTCTCAGGCGTGCATCTTTACAATTTTACATTCGTCACAGGCATAACCTCATTTTTGTGGTATCCATCATTACTTAATCCTTCACAAACTTGATAATTTCGGGGATCTGGCCCCTTAATTCATTATATTTTCACTGTTTCCTTAAACCACTGTTGCATTTTCGTTAATTGTAGTTCATAATATACTCATTTTACAACTTGTCACTTATGGTGCCACGACCTTTTAATTCACAATACTTTAAGCTCTTCATGGCTTACGGTTACACTTTCACCAATTTATTGGTAATATATGACCACATTACAATTTGTCTGTCTCACTTCATCTCATTCTCATCTTTATCTATCTTTCTGACCCAATGTCGTTCCCAAAAATCTCTAGTCTTTTCCATACTAGGCTCTAACCGTTCTCATGTACATTCACTAGTTATTCCTGGAGTGTTTCCAACTCACTTTCTTTAGTACTTAACTCTTTTCGCTGTCCTCACTGTTTCAACCATACCCAAACCTACTAGTCCTTTCCATTACTGTTACTACTCTCATCATTTCATTGTTTCTTGGCTTTCACCTAAGCACGTACTTTCTAGTTTCGAAGGCACTTTGTCGTATCTTATAATTCCGACTCACATTAAATTCTATACTCATATACTTTAATTTTCCTTGTCACGTGTCTTCATCTCTTCTTAGGTCCTCACAACTATATCTTTCTCTTTGTGAAACGAAACTAACAATCCTCACAATAGTTTATATTTTCGATTAACCATTTAAGGTCCTTTAACCACAAACACACTCCTGAATTTTTCCATCTACAAATCATATTCATAATTTACACTCACTATTACTCTCTTCATTAACTTAACCATCTCAACTTTATCACTCAGTCAGCTCAACTCCATACTCAGACCTCTCACATTCTAAACACAACACTCATCAATGGCCTCCACATCGAGGCCTCATGCTTAATATTTTCACCCACTAACTGTTTTTAACTTTTCATTCCATTCCGATGTTGCAATTTAACCATACGTTCCACTTATTTATACCACTTTTTCGTAATCATCGTCACTTAATCATGGATGTCCCACTTAAAATACTATATCATTATCCTCACATATAAGTCTCCTCATATTGGTAATCTCTAAACACAATCACTTTATCACCTGGCACTACTTTCATCCTTAAACAAATTTCAAACATTTTATCAATACTGTGTATCTCCAAAGGATGTATCTCCCTCACTTAGCATGTATCTCATACCGCGCTCCAAGTCACTCCATCGAGTTATCAACACTTATTTAATCATCGTAATTTACATTACTGATCCTTATTAAATATTTTAACCTAATTCCATAACAACTAACTTCTCATGAAAGGCCATCAGGTCACCATCCTAACCTTTATTCCTCATTAGTCCCTTCTAACACAATCTTCACTCAATTCATCAATATTAACACGTTGCTATTTGTATCATAAGGCAATAATTCCAACTAACTTGGTACCTCCCTTAGAGCCAAAAATTATTTCACCAGACTCACTTTACACATCATAATGCACTTCCACGTCACACTTTGAAACACTTACACCCTATGCCTCACATCTTACATCCAAATTTGACATACTATTTTCCACTTACAATTACATGACCTCACAACTTACGTTAATCACATGGAAAAACTCTCCCAATACGGTGGGTAACAACATTCACAGGTTTAACCCCTCGAGCTCTTGCTGTCCTAAGGGCCCAGATGTAATGACCCACCGATCAGAGAATCCACCCATATGATTCATGCCGTAATAATATCTTACCACTAGCTGACCCTATTCTAGGAGCATCCCCCATATGTTTCTTCTTTGTGTATTTATATCACATATCTCTACTACACTAACAGTTACACCAATGCGGAACACTTCCTCGTCTCACATTACTCTTATAAGCTCATAATAGTCTCCGGGAACATAATCCGCACGGAGATACCCATACTATCACGTCTTACAACATGCACCCAGTGCACAGAGGAATTTGTATTCATAATACACCTGTATATAATAGCCAATGTGTACCTAGTTCGCACCAGATTACATATGGACCCCATCCATTTGGTGTCTGTATCATACCCGTATATAACGGCAAATCTATTTTGTATAACCACATGAGGCTACCCCCATAATCATAGTAGTAGTATAATAATCATATCACACATACTTATGGTGCACTGTTTCTTCCTCGATTATTCTTCTCAAAGATTGTTTACTCTTTAACTTTGACTACTCGCCTGACATAGTTCATAACATAATTTTTACTCTATGAATCCTACACTTTTCTCAAAGTCCTGTACACATCTCACATCTCTTAAGATAAGTATCCTATTTCCCATCACACAGGGATCTTCTAATCATCTCCGTCCAATAACAGAGAACTAACTTCACCTCAATCCTTGCACTGAAATTTACATTAGTCACTGCATTGAAATTCTACCTCGGTCCTTACACTGAGAATTTTCCATTAGTCTTTGCACTACAATTTCACATCAGTCCTTGCACTGAAGACTACTCGTCAGTCTTTGCACTGACAATTATACCTCAGCTCATTAACTAATCTTATCATTTTCATTTTGACATTACCCATTAGCTCTTTTGTTAAACACATAATTTCATACTCTATGCACATTCTATACATCAATTCTTTCGCTAACCACTTAATTTCACACTTTACTGCAACTTAGTTCACACACTAACCACATGATTTCACATTAGGTTGTACCTTAGCTCATTCTCTAATCATACCATCTCACCTTATTGTTATACAACAATAAACCACAAACTTACGCCACCGTTCTAGTCCATTGTCTGCTACGTCTCACATAAACATATACTCAATACTGTATAGCAACCCATCAATTTTTTTTCCTGACCACTTCCACCCTTGGTGGTTGTAGAACATTCATTACCTTGAAAATATCTCTACTCTGTGTATCAATCCATGTCAAATACCAATAATTTCACAACACACTACTATTACTAGTACCTATATATAGACCACAAGATCATAGTTTCTTTACAATTCTCATCACTGTCATACACATGACTATACATTTCAACCATCCTATTCACTTATTACTTGACACGTCTTCCAATTTGAATCGGCATCCGTACGTTAACTACAATAGTGCCTTCACGACACATTTATCTTATGTCATCCATGGAGATTTTCTCAACTCTTCCCTTCTACACATACTACGTAATCACTTCATCTCCCTATGTTTACTCAACACTAACTCCTTATTGATTTCAATCCCATATTTCAATATCTCTCACATTACCAATCTACCAGTATCATAACTTCAAGTGGTCAAATCCCATAGGATTAGTCATCAAATATTCTATTTATTTCTCTACTTGAACCATCCCAATTCATTCAAGTGTACACCATCTGTCTCGGTCTCATAACTTGTAATCAAACATAGCATATTTAACTCATACCTAAGCATACCTGTTCTCATTTCTCAATAATTCCTCAAGTTCTAAATCTCTCACCTTGATGAAGTCTATTCACCAAGTCCACTTGTACATAATTGTCTTACTATACTACACATATACTTGGAAATTTTACCAACCTCGTAAACTCATCTCAATTATATGTTTATTATTCACAGTACTACAAGGCTTGCCTCTGTCACTACCGTACATATCATAGATTTGTTTCCAACTTTTGCTTATAATATAATTTTCTTTTAACTTTCATCAAAAGTCAGATACAATATTTAAGTCTGTTTTCCTTAAGTCTTCTAATATTCATACTTTACTTACTGACGTCTCTTGTCCATGGAGCAGTTAACACTACAGCCACAACATCATGCTAAAGACTTACATTCGATGCTTCAGGATTACCACGCAGGCTTCTTACGATGACCACACATGTAACACAAAGGAATGGGCTGATCAGATCCACACTAAGAAATCACATACGTAGTAATCGATAAGAATCTACATACAACTATGCAGCACATAACACATCTATACATTATCAGAGTTCCCTTACAAAACTGCTCTGATACCATAAAATGTAACAGCCCATTACGTACCGGTATTGTTAACATTGATTATGATATTAAGCGCAGTTACAATCACAACAATTCATTTATAAAATGCGAATAAACTTTTTCCGTTTATTACGCGAGCATTTAAAACCATAAAAAGCGTAATAATTAAAAGTTGTGATCATAACTGTAAACTCTTACAGAATACTTATCTAAACTGTATTTATAACTTACTTTATTTATTATAAGTCTCTATGGGGGTCCCCATCAACCCACTTAGCTAATTTCACAATTTCACGTTTTCTACCTATCCGAACAGGGTTTGGTCTCTGAATTTCTGCGGATTCACATTAAAAATCCAGTCCTTCATATCTTGCTATCTTTATTTCTTAATTAACTTTCTAGAAAGCTATCACACGCTCAGTTCCGAGCTCGTTTGCTCCGGTTATCGCCGTTTGAAGTTGGACAAGCAAAATTGCCAGCCAACCCCAAAACAGCTCTAAACATCCCTCACTCCATGAATTACTGCACCGAATCCACTCATCCAGTTTCTTTCAAATTTTTATACCATAAACTAGACACCTCAATCTTCAATTTGATATATCATAAGCTTAATTTGACCAAGAAACGAAGCGAGAATAAAACTCCCAAAATTGGTCCAGAACAGCCCCAAATGCAGGGCAAAATAGGGCAGCTGTGTTCACTGACCACCATAGGGCTTCACATAACTCATAAAATTCTAAGATTTTGATACAATGTAGGGGATAGCTCAAGCTTCAAAACGGAGTATGGCATGTCCCTATCGGACCTCTATGGAGGGAGATATGCTCTCCCGAATTTCGCCTAAAATCTGCCAATTCTATAGAAATTTTGCCAGAGTTTCCTTTGTTTTTCTTAAAATACCCAAATTGCATAAGCTCACAAGTATATCAATTGTATCTAATAATCCAATGGGCGGCACACACAAGGACCAACAATGCCTTGGGGCACTTACAACCAAACTCAGTTTATATTTATTACATAAATCATACTATATGGCTTATTTATCATTCTTAACTTGTTTCAATCACTAAGGTCCCTTTACATGTAATTTCTCAACACAAGCATATAATCATAAATCTAAAATAGGCCTAAAGCCTTCCATCATAGTACATCATGCATCCATTGTACAATTACAACATTTAACTTACATGTTACAACTTACAACTTCAAACTTTAAATTAAACTTACAAATTCATACTTTAATTTACAACATGAACATGAACTTTAAATGACATAAGCAACTAATGACAATGCTCCATGACTCATCCTATGGGCCTCTTGCCCGCCACTCCTGTGCCACTGCTACCTCTTGAAATAAAGTTCCCGAGACGGAGTGAGATATACGAATATATCTCTGTAACCTAGAGGTTCTGGAGAAAACTCCGCCCAATGGCTCACTTCGATGCATATAAATAATATAAAAAACATCACTTAAAATGGGATATAGCAAGGGATTTAGAGAAATTGGGGAATATCAGAATACAATATACGATGAAGCGGGACGGTAGCTACCAATACCACGCAACATCCTCGGCATATATAAGCCTATGGGTCTCATCCAAGGTGTGTTCCAAGAACCACAACCATGGTACCCCTTCCAACCATATACACCCGAGACATTCCTAGTGTGCTCCTATCCGGATCACACACCACGACCCTAGGTCAACTAGAACTCCCTCTCAAAGACCTATCCAAGAGGCTAATTCAATTGTCATTTTTCCGTTTTACGTCTTTTAAGCATCGTTTTGCTAAATAATTCCCTCTAGGTTCTTTTATGTCCAACAATACAACTTATTATTTTTCATTGATTCTACCACTTTCCAACCACCACACAACTTATTTTAATACCATTCCACACTCCATACAACACCATTATATCAACATATAATCATCCATAACTCACCAATCAAAGCCCAACATAAATTTCAACATTCAAAGTCATAACACCTCAAAATTCACTAAGTTAAAAATCCACATTTTTCACCTAAAATTTTCATGGCATTTCTAGCTCAAACACATCATTCTAAAGCATTATCATCTAATACACATTTTTCAATTGAGCTCTCTAACATCACCAATCACAAAATCCCTCCTTAGGGTTCATAAATTCAATCACAAGAATCAACCATCAAAAGGTTTAGAAACTTACTCACAAGCTAGGTATAAGACTCCACCCAAGCATACTCCACCATTAGAGCATTTAAAAGCTCCAAGAACTCAACTTTCTCCAAAATTTCGAATCTGATTTTTGCCCAGATCTCTCCAAATACACGGTTTCAAGGCTCAAGAGTGGTGCCAATGTGTTTAGAAGGTGTTTTCCATCAAGATTCAAGACAAAAATCGATGGATTCGGTGGAGAAATGGCTAAGTTATGATCAATTGAAATTTTGCACCATGGAAGGGGGAGGGGGCTGTCTTCCGCGGGTTTGAGGGAAAAGAAGGAAGGAAAGGTGATGATGAATAGTGAGGGTGAGGTGGCTAAGTGAGGTTTAAGTGGGGTGGATCCCACGCGATTTAAAATTCATCCGAATTTCCCTCCGATTCCACTAAACGTCCGAAAATTCAAAACTTATTTAGAAACTCTAATTTTTAACATTAACCATTGTCCTTTAATTATACTTTATCATATCAATACAGAGTTTTCCGGTCATTCGGAGGAAACACTGTTTTATGCTGTTGCGCGCGTCGTTGGCACGCTTCCCGAAATTAACTTAATTCCATCAAATTTTATCAAAAATCATATTTCCTAACTCTGTAAACCATTTATAACTCATATTAGAAACCTAGAGCTCAAAACTCAATTGGCACATTTTACGGTGCAATCGTACAGCGATATTTTTACTCGCGAAAAACACTATTCATTGATTTTTCTGAAATTTGCCTAACCACTCAATTTTTCGTTCCAAATCCATTTCCAGTGTTATTTTTACCATCTGAGACTTTCTACTAAACTTTTATCTTCCTAGGGTTGCGGGTTGGCTAATTACCGTTTTGCCCTTTCTTTGTATTTTGGCCTAATCTTCATTATTTTCACTAGTTCTTCACTTAATTGCTCATTTAGTGTTTTAATACTTAATTTAGAATTGTGAGGTGTTATACGTATATAACGCCAGAATATTGTATGTTTCTAGCACTAACGTGCACATACTAACTGAACTCAATGGAGATTCCATTTGGCCCTTACAGAGGAGAATTCCAATTGAGGCCTATGCGAACTGAGCCACGGTTCCTTCTCCCTGGTACCTGAGGGATGCCTATATGATGAATGCTCAAACATGTGCTTAATAAATTTTCGGTTTTCCAAACTGCATGTACCATGATGCATGTTAAGCTATATTATGCTTCACACACACATGACAATGTATTTAAGGTATGATGTTCATGAGCATGACCAAAATTCAGAATTAGAAAATCATAGCTCTCTTGACTATGACACCAAATTTTTTGAAACATATTGTGTCTCCACAACCGAATTCCAACGAGTCCTCTCCAAAGGCAGATTTCAAATACTTTCAAACAGAATTTATTTGAGGCACATGAGAAACAATTCAAAAATTCATGACCTTAATAGTCACAAAAGGTTAAACCACCAAGCACTTACCTTGAGGCTTTAACTTTTTAACCAATATATCACCAAATCAGTCTACTCTTCTAGAGGTTTGCGAACCTATATATTCAAGAAAGTACCAAAGAGAATTTTAATTCATTTTCCTATAAATCACATGTGTTCTCACTTCTTCAAATCCGAGGACTTTAATCGAATTTCATGCTTCTAATACTGAATAAATTTATGACTTGGGTTTAATTTTACCAATTGTTAACAAGTGATAAAACCAAGGTTTCCGATGTATCTATGTTTGATTTTTAGACCATCATCTTGAGGCTTCTCTTTTCGTTTAACATAACATCACCTACACGGTTTAGGAGTTAGCTATTTAGGCTTTTAGCATGCTGTCCACACGATTTCTAACACATGCACGGCTTACTAATTTTCACTAATCCATAGAACGGTCCAGAAGATTGTGAGGAGCTATTTTCCAAGCTCAAAAATTGGCCTTGTGCTTGCATGCACCAAGGGTCCAAGGTGTTTCCCAACTAAACAGAATGGAAGAAAGAAGGATGACAAAAGATATCCTCCCTGTATACCTCTAAAAGGCCGAAACAGTGATGGTGAAAGGAGAGCTTGGTTTTCGTTTATACCTTCTTGCATGCACCCAAAATCTCACAAATCGTGTAGGGAAGACAACCACCAAGGGAGGAGCAAGCACCCTCACCCTCCTACTCTCCAAGTGTAAACACTCAATTTTGTCCTCCCACATAATAAAAAGTAAAAAAATAATAAAGAAAAAATAAGAAAATAAATAATGGATTTTAGTTTTGTATTGATAAAGAAAAAAGTTGACTTAAATTTAGAGGTGAGAAAGAAAGGGTACGAAATAGTGGTGTTTAACTTTCACATGTGGATTGGTTACAAAATCGAATGAACATATCATTTGTTCATGGCGGTGAAAGCTCGAATCCTTCAAGTTGAAGAGTTCTTTCTATTGGACCCCATGAGATTATCTTTTGCCTCCTACAACAAGCGATGTCAGTAACTCACCCACAGTGCAACGTCCAATTCTTCAATGCGAAGTAATTTTCTCATTGGACCACTTATGTAATGTGAGATTGCAAGTTGCAATATTTAATTTGTTCCACCTGCTACAGTTGCTTCGCTACCCATACATCACAAGTGCCGAGGATGCCTATATATATTACATGTATAATGCCATTGAAAAAGAGGTGGATAGAAGGTTGCAAAATATGTGCAGATTAGAAAATGGAAAGTACCAATGACACAATAGCCTCTTCAGCCATGATATAGAAAAAGGTGAAGGTTTTAAAAGAGAACCAACAAATTAATAGAAAAGATAGAAACTTATATGTGCACATTGTGAGAGAAAACTCATGACCAAGCCAATTAAAGAAGCCATCATCAACTCAACCATCTTCGCCCTCCCGTAAGGTTGCTAGAAGATCCTTCACACTGCACCAAATTTGCTGCTTTCCTCACACCATCAGCCGGTCACCGGAAGCCAACTCCATAACCTCCTTCATCACAATCTTCCAAAAAATGTGAAATACCAAAATCCCAAGGTTTCATCCCTTGCCACGGTCACTTTGGAAGATTGTCCATCACCGTGCTACATCACCGTGCTATTATTTCCCCTTTTATTGACTGATCTAGAAATCACTAAGGATATAATATGGAGAAAGATTGTGATCTCATTTAATGATGGAACCTAGACATACACTGGAGCTTAGTTGAAACGTTGAGGGAGAATGTTGAAACATATTATGTCAATTTGTTATCTTTAGATCTCAGCCATGTGTGATGTGCGGTCATGAATTCATGTCTATTTTATTTGTTGCATGTATCATTAGGAAGCCATGTGTTAACTTGGGTGCATGAGTTTTTTGTCCTATATTAGTTGTTGTCTTTGTGATGTATGATAGATTAAAATAATATTGTTAGAAAATATCACATGCTCCAAAGATTTAATATTTTAATATTTGAATGTGATATCCACCTTTGATCATCAGGAAAGAAACATTTTGATACCGTAAAATAGCATGCATCATGTTACTTGGTTTATGTCTCTGTGCATTCACAATTCCCACAAAGCATATTTGTCGATTAGTCATTTTGTTTTATTAAAAATATGTACACGTGGGGCATCATCCATTCTATGAAAGTAACATTGAAATATTTTAATACTTGGCATTAGCAAACATTTCTTTTTGGTCAGCGCATCTTACGAAACAACTTTGCTTTTTTTTTCATCAATTCATATTTTTTTTCAAATTTATAATAATGATGATAGCATGGTACTTGGTCTTATTATAACATGATTGAAATATTTTAATAACATACATTAGCGAGCGTCATTTTTGGTCTGCGCATTCATGAAACAACATTGCAAATTTCTCAATTCATCTCTTCTTTACATTACACTAATAATGACGTAAAATCCAATTAGATTTTATCAATATTTCTAAATAAGAATTATCATACATGGGTAATTTAACCATGACTGTTTGTTAATCCCATGGATTTTGTTTTGGATCATTTTGGCCAAGACGGCTTGGTGATTCAAAAGTCATTTAAGTTTATCATAAAATAACATGAAATATATGTTAAAAGGATTAGCTAAGTTTTGACAGCTTGTTAATTCCTTTATTCTGTAGAATCATTTCGACTGTGACAATCCGATGATTTTAGACCATTTAGTAATAATAAACAAACAAACAAAAAATCAAAGTTTTATTTAAAATTATTTGATTTTGAGTTAATTAAAACATAAAGAATAAAAAATTAGTTCACTATCAATGAAAATGGGAGTCAGCTGAGCCGTGACGGCTTGTTAACTCCACATATTTTATTTTGAATCATTCTGGCCGACAATACAATTATCTGAGTTGAGACAGCTTGTTAATCCTATAATTATCATTTCGGATTATTTTAGCTGCGACAGTTTGATAGTCCGAAACCATCAAATCCAAAACTTTCAAATTAAAACTACTTTCAAAAATAAAATCAATCAACACACAAATATTTTCTACAGAACGACGTAGCTTTGAGTTCCCTATTGTACCGATGGATACGTCGGAGCGGGACCATCCCGTCAAGCACAAAAATAAATTTTCAAAATTAGTTTTCTTTTCCAGCAATCAGTGTTATTTAAAATTTAGGGTGAAATAAATATTTAAAATATTATCAATAATTTGCACAATTAATATAAGGTAACCATTTTTTAAACGGACAGTGTAGGGTGCTAATACCTTCCCTACTCGTAATCGACTCCCGAATCCATTTCTGCTGTCAAAGACCATTTGTCTTTAATAAAAGGTTTTCCCAATGTTTTCCTAAATAAAACTTGGGGGCGACTCCATTGTTTTAACCATTCAATTTTCTTTCGTCGTCACGTCGCGATACGGTTGCGACAGCTGGCGACTCTACTGGGGACTATTTCAGAGAGTCAAGCCTATTTTATTAATTGTGCAGATTATTCATAAATTTTATTTATTTTGTTTCACCCATCTTTTTTGTATTCTCTTATATCTTTTGAATAAGTACCATTATTGAACGTTAATGTGTTGATGGTATATATAGTTGCATTAATAAGTATGTATCTTGTTTGACTTTAACCTCAGGGTAGACGAATTTTGCTCTGTACATATCCTGCCTTATTATTGTTTTGCAGCCTTGAGACTTTAATTATTTTAGGATGTACATGTATGTATCTCCTAGCACACACTTCACTCACATTTACGAGTAGGGCCCTATACCCGGGTCTGACTAAACTTAAGATAGAAAGGAGGTTGTGTAGTGGTATCCATTTTGGATGTACATCTTGTTTGGTTATCATGAAAGCCTCATCTAGAGCGTGACTATTTCGGGATTATAGCCATTTTGGACGTACGTCCTTTTTTACTATATTCTCAAAATGAGATCTTAGCTCTAGAGACCAAGGTTCCCGTAGTTATAGAACCACCAAAATGAGAGGTACCTCACATTAGTAAGACCTTTTGACCTGCAAAATAAGAGTAAGATTATGCAACTCAAAAGAAATTGATTTAGGACATGAAGGGAGCATATCTCCTTCTTACTCTTATTCTTTTCTCTACATGCTTCCAAATCATCATGAATTCATATTTCAACTACTCATGCAAATGCATAACGAATCATGAAGGCATAAATATCATCTTCATCATTTCAAAAAAAATCATCATGCATCATTCTTTGTACTCATCCATCCACATTGTCAATCTTACATTATTTCAGGAAAGTTTGTTAGAGAAATGTCGAATTTTAGTTTGATCGTGAGTATCATTATTATAAATATGGGATCAAATCACAATGATACTCACATCAGTGCAACATATGCATCAACAGTTCGCGGATAAACTCAAATAGGAAATAATAATACTATAAGTAAACATTCATCATGTTTTCATTGCATACAAAAAAAAAATGTGATTTTCATGGCATTAGTTCACTGTCAAATAATAAGTGTTTCATAGTGACAAGTGTGACGAAGTGAGAACTTTTGAATTGATGTTTCTCCTTGAAGAGTTTGAATCCATCAAATCTTACATCTCAAAACTCTTGCAAACTAAGCTCTAAGACATGGAATCCAAAGAAGCATGTGATGCAAGGAATTTGAGTCATGAAGTGGATGAATTGAAAAGAAGATTAGATGAAATGATAGAAAGACAAACAAGAATAGAGGACATGCTGAAGCAGCTGAAGAAGGCACGTGATTTAAAAGAGTCAGAATTAAAGCCCGTGGAGCAGCAAGATCCTTTACCACCCCATATCTCACCACCTTTTTCACGAACCAAACTTATCCTACTCCATTATCCTACAATTATCAACCTCTTTCCAATATACCCTATCCAGCTATGACGCCTCGTATTGCGTCATTTACTCGTCCATTACATACAAATTGTCCTCCTACACCACCTCAAAGCCATCATAGCGTATATCCACTTTGGACCAGCCATCAACACTTTCCCAATCATCATTTGCCTAAGTCCAACTCTCAAAATCAAGGATGCCCTTCTTCAAAGAAGAAACTACCATTTCCAAAGCTAGCAATTTCTAGGGCTAGATTGTTTGATCAGCTGCGAAGTGCTCATTTGATCCAGAAAATCTCTACAAATTCCGAAAAATTGAGTATCCAGAAAGGAAAGGATTTGAATTTGACTTGTATTTTTCACTCAAGAATGGTTGGTCACTCCATTGAAAATTGCAAGGCTTTTGAGAAGACAGTGAGAAGAATGATAGATCGTGGTCAATTAAATATCCTTGAGGGAGGATCTTTTACAATCAGTAGCCAATTTCTGAACCATGAAGAAGAAAAAACAATTGTCTTCCAACCAAAATAAGGGATCTTTGAGTGATCAATGGTCTATCTTGTTAATTAGTGAGATTAGCATGATGTAATGGTTTTGTCATGTTGTCTCCTATAAAAGATTAAATTAGGAGAATACTTAACTAATGTTAACTTTCTTTGGAGCATGCATTCAATGAACTTGTGTGACAATTGTCTTATCTTACATGTTGTTCTGATTTTCTTCTTTTTCTCTCACTTTTATTTCTTAAATTTTCACATCTCATGTAAACCACCTCCAACCAAAACTCACACCTCTAAGAAGATTCCTAAAGGCTCATTTGATTGATTCCTATGTTATAATGGGCATGAGTAGTCATGGATTTGATGAAAGAGTGCAAGTCACTAAGCTCGTAAATAATGAACATTGTTCCTAGGAACGAAGAAAGTCAGAAAGAAAACCTTTGAGATTCATACATAAGCTCAAATTAATATCCTTTTTGAACGAAAAAGGAAGTAGGAAGGAAATTCACTAAGCTGAGGCATGGTAATTAAAAAAGAAAAAAAGAGCCTCTCACAGAAATACATTGTGGTTTGGCATACATTGGGACAAACTCATTAAGCTCAGCAACTCAAGATTAGCTCAATTAAGTTTGACATACCCTGAGACAATTTCTTCGAATTTTGTAGCTAAAGCTTGGTGCAACCCATTTGGCCTAACCTTTAAATACTTGGGGCAAATTCTCCCTCCTGTTTACACATGAATTCTCTTGGTAGAACATCATCCAAGAAGACATCCTTAAGCATGGTACGAACATATGGTCCAGTCTCTAAAGAGAAATCTTCTTAGTCAACAAAAAAACAAAAAAACCCAAAAAAAAGAATGAAAGATAAGCCTGTTAAGTTGAAAACCCGTAAGGGCTACCTAAGCAAAAGTTAAGGCAATAGGAAAAAAATAGAATGAAAGATAAATCTGTTAGGTGGAAAACCCGCAAGGGCTACCTAAGCAAAAGTTAAGGCATGAGAAAATAGAAGGAAAGATAAGCCCGTTAGGTTGAAAACCTGCAAGGGTAGCCTAAGCAAAATTTAGGGCAAGTCAAAGGCACACAAATTGGTAAAAGGAAATTCACACTTGGCTTTCTAGCAAAATGTCATTTTGATGACTCATTCATTCAAGAGAAATTCAACTGGATCAAGAAAAACAAATACTGGGGCAGCGCCATAATATCATCAAATGAAGAGCTTTTATAGATATAATGTCCACTTGTTCATAGGAATCTCTCAAAGAGAACAAAGGAATCTAGACTAGGGCAAACACTTAACCCTCCATGATTTTCCATTTGAATCATCATCTACTACCTTTCACGTAAATACCCATATTCTTTTTTGAGATCTCAAGTTTTCCAATCATTTTCAACCTTTTGAAGTTATGCATGGTAGTTGAATGATGTTTCAAAGCAAGAAAAAATAAGTACAATAACATGATTTAATAATTTGGTGACAATCTCTCAAATTAACAATTCAGGCCAAAGGAACTTAATTGGGTTTCAATTTAAAAGAGGCTACAAAAGACCTCTCAATCATTCCTCTTCGTCAAGAAGGTTGAACTCTCGTGGTCAAGAGCTACAAATGAGCACATGTCTCCAAGTTCAAAAAGGCTCAATGTCTTCCGTCAAGATTTGAGAACAAATACTCATGAAGGAAACAAGTCAGATATATCCACAAATAAAAGAGTACAAATCAAACACTAGTGTGAAAATAGGATGACATGTCAATGAGTTTGAGATTGTATGAATTTGACTTTAAACATTTGTTGAAGGATTGAAGTTTTCAAGGAAAACAACATGGTCAAAATATTTCTCATACTCCAGTGAATTTTCACTTGAAGGCTTGCCGAAAAAAAAATCTTTGAAAATTTCAAAAAAAAATTTACATGCATTGTATATTACATCATCTCTGCATATCATAAAAAAAAATCTCAAAGTTGGAAATTTCAAGATTTTCTGCATGCATTGTATATGACATCATATCAAAAAAAAATTCAAAATTTGGAAATTTCAAGATTTTCTACATGCATTGTATATGACTTCATATCATAAAATAAAAAAATCTCTCAAAGTTGAAAATTTCAAGATTTTATGCATGCATTGCATATTGCATCGTCTTTGCATATCATAATAAAAAAAGACGGGTTCAAGTCCGCCACCTTTAAATTTTTGTCAAAGCGGGTTCAAGTCCGCCACCTATAAATTTCTGTTAAAGCGGGTTCAAGTCCGCCACCTTTAAATTTTCTGTCAAAGCGGGTTCAAGTCCGCCACCTTTAATTTTCTATCAAAGCGGGTTCAAGTCCGCCACCTTTAAATTTACGCCAAGGCGGGTCCATTCTCCCGCGCCTTTATTTTATTATTATTATTTTTTTGTCAAGGTGGGTCCACTCTCCCGTGCCTGTAAATATTTTTATGTCAAGACGGGTCCACTCTCCTGCACCACTTATTTTTAGCTCAAGTAGGGTCCATTTTCTCGAACCATTAATTTTTAACCAAAATCTGGGTCCCCTGTCCCACAACTGAGATTAATTTAGTCGTGACGGCTTGTTAATCTTATAATATGATTTTGTGTTATTTTAACTGTGACAGTTTGATAACCCGGAATTGATAGCTTATCTAGAGCATACTTATTTTTCCCTATTTAAGCTGGGATCTCAATCCTGCATATATTGATCTTTTTGGGCCCCTGCGGCATCATCGTTTATATGTCGAGCCCTTGTGCTCGTCATTGCTTAATTTTCCACCTTAATATTCACCACCTCATGTGTTTCTCGGACAAAAGCGAGAGTTCACGTCTTTACTTATTCTTTATTATGATAATATGAAAATTACAATTCTTCATATTTTCTACTAAAGATAAGTAAAGAGGGGCAGCTGTAAACACTCAATTTTGTCCTCCCACATAATAAAAAGTAAAAAAATAATAAAGAAAAAATAAGAAAATAAATAATGGATTTTAGTTTTGTATTGATAAAGAAAAAAGATGACTTAAATTTAGAGGTGAGAAAGAAAGTGTATGAAATAGTGGTGTTTAACTTTCACATGTGGATTGGTTACAAAATCGAATGAACATATCATTTGTTCATGGCGATGAAAGCTCGAATCCTTCAAGTTGAAGAATTCTTTCTATTGGACCCCATGAGATTATCTTTTGCCTCCTACAACAAGCGATGTCAGTAACTCACGCACAGTGCAGCGTCCAATTCTTCAATGCGAAGCAATTTTCTCATTGGACCACTTACGTAATGTGAGATTGCAAGTTGCAATATTTAATTTGTTCCACCTTCTGCAGTTGCTTCGCTGTCATACATCACAAGTGCCGAGGATGCCTATATATATACATGTATAATGCCATAGAAAAAGAGGTGGATAGAAGGTTGCAAAATATGTGCATATTAGAAAATGGAAAGTACCAATGACACAATAGCCTCTTCAGCCATGATATAGAAAAAGGTGAAGGTTTTAAAATAGAACCAACAAATTAATAGAAAAGATAGAAACTCATATGTGCACACTGTGAGAGAAAACTCATGACCAAGCCAATTAAAGAAGCCAACATCAACTCAACCATCTTCGCCCTCCCGTAAGGTTGCTAGAAGATCCTTCACACTGCACCAAATTTGCTGCTTTCCTCACACCATCAGCCGGTCACCGGAAGCCAACTCCACAACCTCCTTCATCACAATCTTCCAAAAAACATGAAATACCAAAGTCCCAAGGTTTCATCCCTTGCCACGGTCACTTTGGAAGATAGTCCATCACCGTGCTACATCGTCCAAAGCTCACGCAACCTCTACTACACCCACGTCGTCAACTGCTGCAAGTTTCTCCCTCACCATCATGAGGACCTTAACTTGATTAAGGACTTGTAAGTTGTTTTTTTTCGTGTTAAAATATTATTGCCCCTTTTGTTGACTGATCTAGAAATCTCTAAGGATATAATATGGAGAAAGATTGTGATCTCATTTAATGATTGAACCTAGACATACACTGGAGCTTAGTTGAAACGTTGAGGGAGAAGGTTGAAACATATTATGTCAATTTGTTATCTTTAGATCTCAGCCATGTGTGATGTGCGGTCATGAATTCATGTCTATTTTATTTGTTGCATGTATTGTTAGGAAGCCATGTGTTAACTTGGGTGCATGAGTTTTTTGTCCTATATTAGTTGTTGTCTTTGTGATGTATGATAGATTAAAATAATATTGTTAGAAAATATCATATGCTCCAAAGATTTAATATTTTAATATTTTAATGTGATATCCACCTTTGATCATCAGGAAAGAAACATTTTGATACCGTAAAATAGCATGCATCATGTTACTTGGTTTATGTCTCTGTGCATTCACAATTCCCACAAAGCATATTTGTCGATTATTCATTTTGTTTTATTAAAAATATGTACAAGTGGGGCATCATCCATTCTATGAAAGTAACATTGAAATATTTTAATACTTGGCATTAGCAAACATTTCTTTTTGGTCAGCGCATCTTACGAAACAACTTTGCTTTTTTTTTTCTTCAATTCATATTTTTTTCAAATTTATAATAATGATGGATAGAATGGTACTTGGTCTTATTAGAACATGATTGAAATACTTTAATAACATACATTAGCCAGCATCATTTTTGGTCTGCGCATTCATGAAACAACATTGCAAATTTCTCAATTCATCTCTTCTTTACATTACACTAATAATGACTTAAAATCCAGTTAGATTTTATCAATATTTCTAAATAAGAATTATCATACATGGGTAATTTAACCATGACGGTTTGTTAATCCCATGGATTTTGTTTTGGTCATTTTGGCCGAGACGGCTTGGTGATTCAAAAGTCATTTAAGTTTATCATAAAATAACATGAAATATATGTTAAAAGGATTAGCTAAGTTTTGACAGCTTGTTAATTCCTTTATTCTTTAGAATCATTTCGACTGTGACAGTCGGATGATTTTAGACCATTTAGTAATAATAAATAAACAAACAAAAAATTAAAGTTTTATTTAAAACTATTTGATTTTGGGTTAATTAAAACATAAAGAATAAAAAATTAGTTCACTATCAATGGAAATGGGAGTCAGCTGAGCCGTGACGGCTTGTTAACTCCACATATTTTGTTTTGAATCATTCTGGCCAAGACGTCTTGGTGATTCAAATTCATTACAAAATTAACAATAAATGAAAATAAATTCTCTTTTAAAAGGATTAGCTGAGTTGAGACTGCTTGTTAATCCTACAATTATCATTTTGGATTATTTTAGCTGCGACAGTTTGATAGTCCGAAACCATCAAATCCAAAACTTTCAATTAAAGCATCTTTCAAAAATAAAATCAATCAACACACAAATATTTTCTACAGAACGACGTAGCTTTGAGTTCCCTATTGCACCGAGGGATACGTCGGAGCGGGACCCCCCCGTCAAGCACAAAAATAAATTTTCAAAATTAGTTTTCTTTTCCAACAATCAATGTTATTTAATTTTTAAATATTTAAAATATTATCAATAATTTGCACAATTAATGTAAGGTAACCGTTTTTTAAACGAACGGTATAGGGTGCTAATACCTTCCCTAATCGTAATCGACTCCCGAACCCATTTCTGCTGTCAAAGACCATTTGTCTTTAATAAAAGGTTTTCCCAATGTTTTCCTAAATAAACCTTGGTGGCGACTATAACACCTCATAAATTTAAATGTGTGTTTTGTATGATAATGTGAATTTAAAATGGAAGGATTAGTGAAAATCCAAGAATTAAGGCCAAAATGAGCAAAATGGTAAATTACCAAACACGTATCCCTAGGCATAAAAAAATTGAGTTGGAGACTTCATATGACAAAAATAATGCCGGAAACGGACTCAGGGCGAAAAATCAAGTGAATAGGCAAAATTGTGAAAAATTGATGAATAATGATTTTCTGGTGTAAAATACTGCGGTATAAGTGTACCGATAAGTGTGAAATTTTTATCAATATTTTTAAGAAATAAAATATGTCATGAACCAGAAAAATAAGTAGATTAAGAATCTGTGGTCGGAATTATTGTTTGGATTAAAGTTAAATCGCGTGTGGGACCCGCGTGACCCAAAATCCACTTAAACTCCTTCCTCCCTCAGCATCACCCACTCTCTCTTCTTTCCTCTTCTTCTTCCCGTAACCCCATTTCCCTTCTCCATGAAAAACCCCTTTCTTTCCTCTTTCACCATTTGTGGAATTCTCAACCAAATCCTTTGATTTTTGTGTTGAAATTTATTGTAAAGCACATTGTAAAGCCATTGGTGATACTCTCAAGTCTTGAAATCACCTCCTTGGGGCGCTATTGGACAAGGGCAGATTCGAACATATTGGGGGTTTTGGTGTTCTTGGAGGCATTGGACCTCTCATTGCTTGGGTGAACCTTGGAGGAGTGTCAAGCGTCGATTGTGAGTATATTTGTAGTATTTTTACGGTTGATTTTGTAGATCCAAAATTATGAACTCTAAGTCTTTAATCTTATATGTGTGATGATAGGGAGCTCAGATGGAAAAATGGTATTAGATGAAAATGTCTTGGAATGACGTGTGTGAGCTAGAAATGCCATGAAAAATTTAGGTGAAAAAAATGGGATTTTTAACTTAGAAAAAAAAAGTGATGTGTCATGAATTAGAGGTTTTGAGTAATGTGGAAAGATGCTGATCATGGTGTTGATCATTGTAGGGTGCCTCACACGGACGTGATTGTGGAAGATTGACTTGGAGTGTACGTGTGGAACGAGACTCTTGGTGTTGAGGTAAACCCTTGGAACTGGGGTTTGATCCCTTGTGTGCTCCACCACACCTAGTGGAAGGTTGTGGTTGGATTTTGTGTTTATAGCATTGTGTGATTATGTGCTTTCATGCTTTATTGCTTGTTATGTGTGAAATTGTGTGGTCTCTGGCCGGTAGACGTGTGTTGGTTTGGACATCCGCTGGATAATTCTGCTGGGGATTCCAGTCGGGTTTTGCCGTGGGGCCGACTCTGGGAGCGGCACCAGGATGATCCGAACGAGGGACTTCCGCTGGATAGGGCTCATGAGGAGTTCCAGTTGGGTTTTGCCATGGGGTCGTCTCATCCATGGGAGAGGCACCAGGAAGGTTCCCGGGAGTTATATGATGGGGTCCTTGAACGTAGTCCTAATGTGGATGTTCTCGGATTGTCCCCAGTTGTTGGTAATATTGTATGTCATGCATATTGCATAATGTTATTGTTGCACATTGAGTGAGCCATGGGGTGGAGAAAGCCTCTAGTACCCTTGGTTTACTGAGATATATTTGTATATCTCACCCCGCGTTTGGGGACATCATTTCAGGGCATTATGAGCATGGAGGAGCTTCGGGAAAGAAGCCCACTTAGTGGACGGCTGTTGCATGTGGTGCATTGGGCTAGCATGACATTTTGGAGGAGTCTATTGATTGCACATATCATGTTATATAGTGTTTTGAGACTTAGGTCATGAACATATTGCATGATGTGATTTCCATGCTTTTTTTGTAGTGTTAATGATTATGTTCTAAGTCTTCGTAATTGTTGTACATTCATGCCTTGGTTTAAGTGTATATTTTGAATGAGCATGGGACTTGTCCATAGCCACCTATATTGTATTTGAGGCATTGGAAAACTTATGTTGTAAATAGACCATTCATGGTGTAAAGTGGCTATTATCTCAAGAACTCTTGTAATGGATGCATTCTATAATGAAAATGCATGATGGAAGGGCCTATAGCCTACATTAGTATATGTGTAAGGTCTATGTTGAGTATTAAGGTGTTAGGAATGGATTACATCACTCTTTTTGTGCTTTAAAAGCTGTCATCTGTCACTTTTGCTGCATAGTAATCGATTACCTTCCATTGGTAATCGATTACCATGCAACAGGGGACGCAAAATGTGCCACTGTGAACCAAGTAATCGATTACCTGAGCATTGGTAATCGATTACCTAGTTTAGTAATCGATTGCCAATGCTTGGTAATCGATTACCTGAGAACAGGGGAGCCGAAATGGAGCTTCTGCCTCATTTTGGAATTCTGGGTAATTAATTACCATCCACTGGTAATCGATTACCATAGTGTAAAATTTGAAAATAATGTTTTTCTAGATTGAAATAAAGAGCATAACTTAGTCTACAGAACTCCGAATTGTGCGCGGTTTGAAACCACGCGTAGCTAATGAAGAGAACCATAACATGGTAAGATATGAGAGTCACATGATAAGTTTAAATTAATTGAGTAATAAGAAAGATTGGAGATATTAGTAAGTTGGGTGCTTCCGCGAACTTGCATTTACAATTACGGTGTTGTTTTAATTGATTACGGAAAGGGTTAATGTTTAAAGAAAAGAGAGTATAAAAAGAAAAAAGTTTACCCGTAATTTAATTAACTCAATTACTATGATTGTAACTGCGCTTAATATCATAATTAATGTTAGCAATACCGATGTACAACGGGCTGTTACATTTTATGGTATCAGAGCAGTTTTGTGTGGGAACTCTGATTGTGTATTTTTGTATCTTGTGTTGCATAGCTATCTGTGAACTATTTATGATTAATGTATATGTGATTCCTCAGTGTGGGTCTGATCAGCTCATTCCTTTGTGTTACATGTACATATATCATGAGTAGGGCGCGTGGTCGCCGTGGGGCACGTGGTACAGGTCCTTTGGCACCGGATCCGGTCACTGCAGTCCTTAATGCTCTGCAGGCGGAAATGGCGGCAAATAGAAATATGATTGAAAACCTGATGAAGACCAATCAGGATATGATGCAAGCGTTCATGGCAGAAATGAGGGCCGATAGAAATCGTCCTCGGAGGGATGATTCACTTCCACACACGGCCACGGTGACTCCTACACCGACACCGTCTGTTACTCCTCAATAAGGGGAGAGTGGGGCTAGCCACCACACTAGTGAGGCTAGTAATCAGACCACTGACCCCACCTATATTCCTGATCCTTCATCTATTGCTCAATCCACTGGGGTTGTGGGGCATGTTATTGATATTGCTGATGATGAGCGTAGGCTCATATCCTTTAGGAAGCATAAGCCACCCGCATTTCTTGGGTCAAGGGACCCGAAAGAGGTTACTACTTGGCTGAGGGGAATGGATAAGATTTTCCAAGTGATGAGATGCCAAGATCCTCAGAAACTACTATATTCTGTGTATATGCTGGAGGGAGACGCACAGGAGTGGTGGGACAATGTGTCTCGCCCTTATGCTATTCAGGGTGAGGAAATTTCTTGGGCTATGTTTGAAGGGCTGTTCCATGAAGAATATTTTCCCCGCGATATCCGGGAGGCAAAGCAAGGTGAGTTTGATAATCTTGTGCAGGGAGTCATGACAGTGGATGCCTATGTGGCTAAATTCAATGAACTTGTCAAGTTTGCAAATTATGGAGGTACTCTACCTACTCCTGAATTCTTGTCAGCTAAATTCCAAAGGGGCCTGAATGAAAAAATTGTGAAAAGGATGTCGAATACTGCAGTAAGAAACTTTGTGACCCAATGTAAGAGGGTCGAGACTGTGTAAGGTAGGTATCCAAAATCTGATACGGCAAAAGAACAAGAAGTTAAGAGGACATCTGGTCCTTCAGGTAACAATAACAGAGGAGGCTATAACAATAATAACAGGGGCAGGGGGTTGCATGTAAGGAAGCCTCCTGGGCAATTCAAGAGGGGTGGGACCCCTAGTGGTGGAAATGTGGACAGATATTATACCCCACAATGTGGGAAGTGCAAGAAATACCACAAAGGTGTATGTGGTGCTGGCCCAAGGGCTTTTTTTAAATATTGTCAGACTGGCCATTTTGCTAGGAGTTGTCCATCTTCTACGGGACAGGCTGCGAATCTGCAGGCCTTGCCGACCGCGACTACTACTACTACTCCTACTGCTGCTATTCCTACAGTTGGACGGGTATATACTACAAATGCGCAACATACTGAAAAGGCTCCGAATTTGGTAAAAGGTATAAATTTCCTCTCTAATGTTGATTTGTCTGTGTTATTTGATTCGGGAGCAACGCATTCTTTTGTGGCGGACTATGTGGCTAAAGCGTTGGACTTAACAACAACACGAATGATTCCTCCGATGCGTATTACTACCGCTACAGGAGAGGTTAGTGAATCGTCGTGGATTTGCGAAAATGTGAAGTTTACCTATTTAGGCAGGGGTTACACGATTGATTTAATTATCTTACCCCTGGCCTCTGTCAATTTGATATTGGGGATGGATTGGTTGTCTCAGAACTGCGCAATGATTGATTGCTGCGGAAAGAGGCTGATACTATCTCACGAGAGGCCGTGTGTTTGTCCATATTTGTATTTTTCTGTCAGTCAAACTGTGAAAGCCTTGAAGGCTGGGGATCTGGGTTATGTCCTTTTGGGTGGATTGGTTGGTGACAAAAAGGAGGAGATTTCTTCTATTCCGGTTGTTAATGAGTTTGAGGATGTATTCCCTGATGAGATACCGAAATTTCCGCCTGAGAGAGAGATTGAATTCTCGATTGACCTATTGCCTGGTGTGGGGCCGATCTCCTTGGCTCCATACCGGATGTCGCCACTTGAGTTAGCCGAGTTGAAGCAGCACATTGAAGAACTATCTGCAAAGAATTTTATCAGGCCGAGTGTTTCTCCGTGGGGAGCACCGGTGATATTTGTGAAGAAAAAGGATAGTAGCATGAGATTGTGCACTGACTACCGACAATTGAATAAAGTAACGATTAAGAACAGGTATCCGTTGCCGCGCATTGATGATTTATTAGATCAGTTGAAGGGTGCCTGTGTATTTTCTAAGATTGATCTCCGATCCGGATATCACCAGATTCGGATTAAACTGGGGGATATACCTAAAACAGCTTTCCGATCCAGATATGGACATTTTGAATATCAAGTGATTCCTTTTGGGCTTACTAATGCCCCTGCGGTGTTCATGGATTATATGAATAGCATCTTTAAACAGTATTTGGACCAGTTTGTAATTGTATTTATTGACGACATTGTGATCTATTCTAAGAGTAAAGAGGAGCACACCGATCATCTGAGGACTGTGTTGCAAGTGTTGAAGGATAAGAAATTATATGCTAAACCGTCTAAGTGTGAATTCTGGTTGTCTGAGGTGCAATTTTTGGGTCATGTTATTTCTGCAAGTGGTGTTGCAGTGGATCCTAGCAAGATTGAAGTGGTAAGCGACTGGGAACGACCTAAGACTGTGACTGAGATCAGGAGTTTCTAGGGCTTGCTAGTTATTATCGCCGATTTATACAGGGATTTTCTACAATGGTTCTGCCGTTGACCCGATTGACACGAAAGTATACTCCTTTTGTGTGGACCCAGGAGTGCGAGGACTGTTTTCTATCACTCAAAGAGAAGTTAACCACTGCTCTGGTGGTAACTCTTCCCGATCCGGAGGGTGAATTTGTTTTATATTGTGGTGCTTCCAAGAAGGGTTTAGGGAGCGTATTAATGCAGGAAGGAAAAGTGATTGCTTATGCATCCAGACAGTTAAAGCTGCATGAAGAGAATTATCCGACACACGACTTAGAACTGGCTGCTATTGTGTTCGCCTTGAAAATCTGGAGGCATTTTCTGTATGGGATGAAATTTGTTGTGTTCAGTGATCATAAAAGCTTGAAATGTTTGTTTGATCAGAAGGAGCTGAATATGAGGCAGCGAAGATGGGTTGAATTCTTAAAAGACTATGACTTTGAGCTGAAATATCACCCGGGAAAGGCTAATGTGGTGGCAGATGCATTGAGTAGGAAGTCTGTCAATTTATCTCATATGATGATGTGGGACAATGAAGTGATTGAGCAATTCCAAGATATGAAAATAACGGATTTCTTTGCAGAAAGAATTTGTGATATGGAGTTGACATGGATTGAGAACGAGCTTGTTGCACCCGGCAAGTGTACCGATCGCACAAGTAATAAAGTGATAAGTATAAGATCGTCTCCACAGGGATTGTAAAACAAGTACCACTATAACCAGTCCCCTTAAGTTGGACAAATCGATTGTTGTTGGTAAAATTTTGAATAAATTGAGTAACAATAAAAATAAAAGTAAAGAATTATTTTTATATTTTTGTTAAAAGGAATAAAGTAGGAACGAGAATGAGTGATTTGTAAAAAGATATGAGAAAACACTGCAGCCAGGGTACATTCACCAAATGATCCCACTTTTTACTCTGGATTGACTCACAATATTCATTTAATTTAATAACTCAGACAAATTATCATCTCAACATAATTAGTTAAATCCCAATCCCTTGGTAATTTAACCCTTTAATTCGATTGGAACCCTAATCCCTTAGTAATCCCGCATGAGATTAAGCATTAAGCAGATAAATTCGACGACTGCGATTTATACAAGTCTATCCCTAGAACATGCATAGATCATCATCTTACCTCCTTTCAGAATCAGAACCCCAACATTCCTATTGCGAGCCCTAATTCCCAAATTACCATCTCCTATTAGGTTGATCAGATCTAACAGAAATAATAACAATACGCACAAGGTAAAGATAAAGTATATTAAAATAAACAAACAAGGTGATTCAATCCTTCGTATCAAATGTTCACAAAGG
The DNA here is from genome assembly GCA_032173675.1 of Gastrolobium villosum. NCBI lineage: Eukaryota > Viridiplantae > Streptophyta > Magnoliopsida > Fabales > Fabaceae > Gastrolobium > Gastrolobium villosum. The sequence goes on along the minus strand of JAVKPL010012933.1, from coordinate 26,425 downwards.
GATCATGACCCTGACTACAGTAAAGAGATCTAGCCAATCAACATCATGATCGCTGATCTAAGATTCAACATAAACTTAAATAAAAGAGAAAGAAAAATACAAGAACGAGATGAAGAACGAAGAACTCCTCTCCTCCCAAGCCAGATCTGCCTCCGAATTTCTGTGTGTGTCTTTCCTCAAGGTTGAGTCTCTATTTATAAGAGACTTGACCTAATGCTCCCCAATTTCAAATCTTCAAATTCTCAAATGTTCGCGCCTCCCACGCTGGCAGCGTGGTTCCCGCGCTGTGGGCGTGGGAGCCTCTGCCAATTTTTTTCTTCCCCGCGCTGCAAGCGCGGTCCTCACGCTCTCAATGCGGGGGCTTCTGTCCAATTTGTGTCTTTCACGCTACAAGCGCCATTCCCACGCTTGTAGCGTGGGCTTTTAGTTTTGCTTTGTCCTTTTTAACTTCAATTTGTGCATTTTTCCTGTGAAATCAACATAAAATCAGTATAACACCTCATATTCAGATATTTGACAAATTTAACAGTTATTTTGCCTTTCTTGCATCAGATTGAGTCACATTCTTCCTCTTTTTGTCTTAGAATTCCTCATATGCTAATCGCATATCAAATAATTCCCAGATTTGAACTTTGCTGTCCTCAGCAATGTACAAGACTTAATCCAGGAAACAATCAATTAATCCAACATAACATCGTACAGACAATCAATAGATCACTATACTAAGCATGACTGAATCAATGCAAAGAACTTTTAACAATGCCTTCTATTCTTATGAAAATATCAGAATCTAGCTTGAACACTCCTCACCAAGATAAACATATAACGCTCAACACTCAAGTGTTTGAGGGAGTAACAATCACTCAATCCATCACAGCAATAACATTACCATAAGCTTGATCATATTCTCAAGTTCCTAAAGATGAGGAACATTAACACATGCACAATTGATCAAAAGGACTTCACAGGTTGTAACTTGGCCGGGCTAAAGGGTAGGAATTTATGGATAGTAGCTCAAGCAACAATGAGATTGAAAAACTGATATTATTTCTTTTTTAACACCGTCAACTCATTTGTTTTGCTCCACTAACATTCCCATAGAATTTCAGGAATTAATTCCTTTCAGCCACATTTTCTTTGCATTCACCCTTTTCCTTTTTCTTCTTTTATTTTAAGGGCACAATTCAGTCGCCTTTCTTTATATTGACCTCTGTGGAGCTTACCTCAATTTCTTTGTTTCCATTTCAAAACATCAGTGATTTCAATCTCAATTAAGGTAAGACAATAGGAATATGGCTAAGCAATCAGCAGGAATTATGAACAAAAAGGTTCAGGCTCAAAGGGGTTAGCAATGGAAAAATTCATATAGGTGGGTTATTTGGTCATGGCTAACAGAATAAAATTTTCCTTAATCATTTCAATCAATGTATGCATCTCAGAGAAACAGAGCAAGTTCTAGAATGCTATCACAGTGAGGTCTATCAGAATAAAATAAGTGTTTAAACACAGAACTTCACCAGCTATGATGTCAAACTAGACTTCCAAAAGAAACATTAGGCATCATTAATCATTCAAGCACAAAATTCAGACACACTAGCAATCATGAAATCTACTCATGCCCATACGATATCATGCCAGAAGTTCATACAATGTATTCCAAGAATTCAATCAAGCACATTAACTAGATAAGCACATTTAAACCTGAGAATTGCTTAATTTTTTTTTAAATAAAATCAATAAACAAAAATTTGAGGGTTAAAATGTCTCCCCTTTTCAGAACAGTTTTCTGTTTAGACGTCTTTTCCATGGTGTATTGTAAGACGTCAAGAGGAAGAATGTTACTTAATCTGATGCAAGAAAAGGGCAAAATCACTGTTAATTTGTCAAATATCTTAATCTAAAGTTGTATACTGATTTTATGTTGATTTCATAGGAGAAATGCACAAATTAGAGCTGAAAAGGACAAAGTGAAACTAAAGGCCCACGCTACGAGCGTGGGAATGGCGCTTGCAGCATCAGAGGATCGCGCAACTGTTGAATTCAAATTTTAAATTCGAAATTTGAATTCAATTTTATTTTAATTAAATATTTCCGTTAAACGTTTCTGTAATAAATTCATACTTTAATATTTCCGTTATAACGTTTATGTAATAAATTGTAAGGTTTCCGTTTTCAAGGTCAAATAAAGAAGCGTGGGAAAAGATTTCCAGACAGTGAGTCCACGCTTCAAGCGTAGAACTCCACGCTTGAAGCGTGGGAAAGACAAAAAAGGCAGAAACTCCACGCTTGGAGCGTGGATCCTGCGCTCCAAGCGTAGGGTTGAGATGGACAGCTGTCAGTTGCGAGAAAAGGAGGATTCTGAGGTTATAAAAAGGGCATAAGGCAACCCTAGGAGACACATCTGATATTCTACACAACTGAGATCATTCGGAGGCGGAAGTTCTGAGAGAGATCTCTTCTTCTACCTTTCTGTAGTTCTTTTAGTTTTTGTTTTTCAATTGAATTTTGGATTCTAGCCATGATAATGGTTGGCTAGAACCTCTTTTGCTGTAGTTAGGGTCACGAACCCTTGTGAACCCCTGATACAATGGATTGAGTTTTTATGAATATATTTATCTTTTGAATTTCGTTCTATTCTGTTCGTATTGTTATTGTTATTATTAGATCCGATCAATCTAGTAAGTAATAATAAATCTGAGGATTAGGGCCAACAAGAGGGATCTGAGGTCTTTAATCCGGAAAGGGGATAGAACGACGGTATGAACATGATCTAGACATAGACATGATTCATATTGTAGATGTTTCAATTATCGATCGTTATGCTTGATCTCATATAGGGCACCTCAAGGAATTAGGGTTCTATATGAGATTAAAGGGTTAATTACTCAAGGGATTGAGAATTAACTATTGATACTTTTATCTGATAATTATCTAAGTTCACGATTTATATATGAATACTTAACTTAATCCAGAGTAAAAGGTGGGGATCATTGGTGAGTGTTCCCTACTACAGCGCTTTTCTCATATATTTTAAACCCTTATTTCAATTCTTTTTCAAAAAGAACCAAAAACAAGTCTTTTAAATTTACAAATCAAATTTCCACACAATCCTGACATTCGTGTCAAAACCCTTTTGAAATATTTAATCTTAAAAGAAAAAGTTTTAATTGATTTAAACACACTCTCTGTGGATACGAACTGTGATTTATCACTGTATTACTTGCGCGATTCGGTACACTTGCCGATCCACGTCAAGTTTTTGGCGCCGTTGCCGGGGAGTGTTTTTCTTAAATCAATTAATCTTGATTTTAAAGATTAAATTGTTTTTATTTTATTTTATTTTATTTTTGTTTTGAATCTGTGCTACTAATCTTTTCTCTAAAGTTGTATGCAAAGCAGTGCTTTTCTAAGGAGAAGCGAACGAATTGCTCAAAAAGAGAAGGAAAGAAAAAGGGCACAGACAATTCCCATTCCAGTAGCTGAAACCCTAGAGATGGCTGCTCCTAATCAGAATGCTGATCCTAGGATGAACACCATCCTCACGCCTGTCTTCAACAGGCCCAATGCTGGAATTGTTCCACCAGAACTTGGGAACAATCAATGGGAACTCAAGTCCAACATCATTCAGTTGGCCGAGAGAGAAAAGTATGGAGGAGAGGACAATGAAGATCCTCACAGATTCATTGACAGATTTTTACGAATCTGTGACTCTACAAAGCCTCCACATGTTTCTGATGATGCAATCCGATTAAGACTTTTTCCTTTTTCTGTTAAGGGAAAAGCTCTTGATTGGATGGAAAGACAACCTGCAGATAGCATCATTTCTTGGGAAAATTTATCTGAAAAATTCTTTGCAGAGTTCTTCCCCATGGAGAAATACAACAACATGGTGAATGATATCACCTCCTTCAAACAACAATTTGGAGAGACCATCTGCGCTTCTTGGAATAGATTCAAGGCCCTCATGAGAAAGGTTCCTCATTATAACCTATCTCAAGGGGACCAAGTGAGAATCTTCTTCAATGGTTGTCTACCAGAAACAAAATTGGTGATTAACACTGCAGCAGGCGGTTCTTTGGGTGACAAACTGGCTTCTGAGTCATATCATCTTATTGACAAGTTAGCTAAGAACGAGAATGAAACATCTATAAGGACCGGAAAAAGGGAAGCAGTGCCACTCAATGATAATAGTGCAATGCTGGCGGAACAGAAGTTGTTGTCCCAACAAATGTCCAATCTAAATGCGAAGTTTGAAAGGATGCAACTTTCCAAAGTGCAAGCAAGTGCAGTTATCCTTGATTGTGAGTATTGTCATGAAGATCATGATACCAATACTTGTCCTACATTGATGTCCTCAGATTCTACTCAGCAATTTCAGGTAAATGGTATTTGGTATGATCAGCGCCCTAATCAAAATTTCTCAAGAAATCAAAATAATGCTGCTGGTGGTAATAATTACCAGAGGAAAAATTATCAAGGTACTGGTTTAGATATGACATCAGACAATTATCTAAAACCACCACCTATTCCAAAAAAAGAGCCTTCTGACCTGGAGCGTTTAGTCGGATCATTAGCACAAAGTACTAACGCTTTAATGGAGGAAAGTAAGGCTAATCAAAGAAGTACCAACGCTTTCATTGAGGAAAGTAAGGCTAATCAAAGAAGTACCAATGCTTTCATTGAGGAAAGTAGAGCTGAGTCCAGGAACACTAAAGCTTCAATCAAGAACCTGGAATATCAGGTTGGTCAACTTGCCCAACAGTTATCTGATAGAGCTCCAGGTACCTTTCCTGGTAACACTACTACCAATCCCAAGGAAAATTGTATGGCAGTTATAACTAGAAGTGGGAAAGTGGTATCATCCCCACCAAAACCTATAGAAGAGGAAGAGAAGGTTGAACAGGAGGAGAAATCTGAAGAAGAAACTGAAAAATCTCCTGAAATATTGAAACCGACTGATGATGTGAAGGAGCCAGCTACTCTTCCAAAAGAAAAATTTGAACTTAGTGAAGAGTATCTTATGAAAATGGCACCTTATCCTGGAAGGTTGAAGCCAGAATTAAAAGCAAAAAGTTATGACAGATTTCTTGATCTTTTCAAGAAATTGCATGTGAACATCCCGTTTGCTGAAGCATTGGCTAATATGCCAAACTATGCAAAATTCATGAAGGATCTCCTTTCCAGGAAGCATAAGCTACAAGAGTGTCAAACAGTTGCACTTACTGAGGAGTGTAGTGCTATTATTACCAAGAAGGTCCCGCCTAAGCGTAATGATCCAGGGAGCTTCAATATCCCTATTGAAATTGGGAACACAAAAATCAGTCGGGCATTGTGTGATCTTGGGGCTAGCATTAATCTGATGCCCCTTTCTGTTTACAATTCCTTGGGGATTACCGAGTTGAAGCCTACTGAAGCATCTTTACAACTTGCTGATAGATCCTTAAGGAAGCCAAGTGGTATAGTCGAAGATGTCCTTGTAAAAATTGACAAGTTCATCTTTCCGGCTGATTTTATTGTGCTTGATATGGAGGTAGAAAATGAAATGCCTCTCATATTGGGTAGACCTTTCCTAGCCACAGCCCGTGCAATGATTGATGTTGAAAACGGGAAGCTTGAACTAAGGATGAATGATGAGACCGTTACCATTAATGTCTTTGATTCTTTAAAACAGTCTTCTCACAAAGATGATTGTTTTAGTCTGGAAATCTTAAAAGAAAAGCAAAGTGTAGCGGTTGAAGTTTCTAGAAAAGCAGATGATGAAAATGGTGCCACGAAGGTGGAGTTGAAGGAGTCTCCTAAAACTTTAAGAGATATCTTCTTGTCTAACAAGGTAGTGACTGAAGCACTGAAGGAAGAAAAGACTGAATTGAAAGACAAAGATCCCTCTGCTCATACCAATAAAATTCTAAATGAGGATGATGACAAACATGAGAAGAAACCCCAAGGGAGGAGTCATCCTACAATGAAGAAGGTACTGAGAAAGGAGGTGATCAAACTCTTTGATAAGAGTTGGAAGAGACACCGGAAGCTAAAGTTTGACAAGAGACATAGAGATTCTATCTCTAAGAAGAATCAAAGCTTCAAAGAGTTTCTAACATGGCTCCATGGTTTGGGCCAAATCTGGGAATGGTGGCTCCAAACACCAAGGCAGCCAAAACCACCAGATCCTCCATTTGCTGAGTCATCCCACGCTGCTGAGTGGGATGACATGGAGGTTTGACTTTATCTCCTTGCTGACGGAGATTTTGTACATTAGTTTATTTTTCTGTTTTGTATTTTAGTTAGTATATTTTTCTCTGATGTTTTAATGTGCGCATTATAGTCTCTTCTATATGCCACTGCTTGTTCCATTGTGCAGGTTTTCCTTCTTGTGGTTTAATTATTGCTGAGGACAACAATGCTCTAAATCTGGGAATGGTGGGCTTGCGCCTTAGAACTGCAATTCTTCTATCAGGGGAGATATCCTAACTCTTTTCATTTTCTTAGTTATTTTTTTTTTATAGTTATTTGGTGTGCCATTAAAAAAAAAATAAAAAATAAAATAAAAAAATAAAAAAATGTGTGTTTTGAACAAATCCCAGGTTTAAATGTGCTCATCTTGTTAATGTACATGATTAAATTCTTGGAATATATTGTATGACTTTCTGACATAACATTGCATAGGCATAATTAGATTGCATGATTGCTCGTTTGTCTGAATTAGTATTGTGAAATTCTGATAATGTCTGAGGTCAATTTTCTTGAGTCTGCATTGATACCATAGCTGTGAGGTTTTGAGCCTAAACACTGAAATTTTTGTTGAGAGGTCTCACTGTTGTAATACTCTAGAACTTGATTTGTTTCTCTATTATGCATGCATTGATTGATATGATAAAGGCATTTTGTTCTTAATTGCTATTGGCCAAAATAACTCACCTGTATGAGATTTTCCCCTTGCTAGCCCTTTGAGCCTGAACTTAATTCTTGATAAATGACCTGTGGCCTGATTGATGGCTTAGCCTATATCCATTTTTCGTGACTTACCTTGATTGAGATTGAATCATTGAATAAAATAAAGAAATTGAGGTAAGCTCCACAAAGGTCAAGTGATTAAGGGATAAAAAAAAAAAAAAAAAAAAAAAAAAAAATCATCTATGCCCTTATAAAAAAAAGAGGAAAAGAATAAAAGGTGGGCTGGAAGGAATTAATTCCCGAAATTCTGTGGGGATGTTAGTGGAGCAAAAATCATTGAATTGAATGTGTTAAAGTGAAACAATATCAGTTTTCAATCTCATTGTTGTTTGAGCTACTATCCATATATTCCTACCCTATTACCCCGGCCAAGTTACAACCTGTGAAGTCCTTTTGATCAATTAATGCATGTGTGTGATTCTTCATTTTTAAGAATTTTTTTTAGAATATGATCAAGCCTATGGTAGTGTTATAGCTTTGAGTGATTGAGTGCTCATTATACCCTTAAACACTGAGTGTAGAGTGAATATTATTTATCTGTGTGAGGGGTAACCATTGTAGACTTGTATCTCTAAGAAGCTGATGACATTATTGGGAGTTTATGATGTTGAGTCAGACATGCATGGCATATTGTGTCTGAGAGTGTCTCTGGAATATTATGTTGGATTAATTAAATATGTCCTGGACTGAGTCTTTTACATTGCTGGGGACAGCAACGTTTAAATCTGGGAATTATTCAAAAACTTGACGTGGATCGGCAAGTGTACCGAATCGCGCAAGTAATACAGTGATAAATCACAGTTCGTATCCACAGAGAGTGTGTTTAAATCAATTAAAACTTTTTCTTTTAAGATTAAATATTTCAAAAGGGTTTTGACACGAATGTCAGGATGGATTGTGTGGAAATTTGATTTGTAAATTTAAAAGACTTGTTTTTGGTTCTTTTTGAAAAAGAGTTGAAATAAGGGTTTTAAAATATATGAGAAAAGCACTGTAGCAGGGAACACTCACCAATGATCCCCACCTTTTACTCTGGATTAAGTTAAGTATTCATATATAAATCGTGAACTTAGATAATTATCAGATAAAAGTATCAATAGTTAATTCTCAATCCCTTGAGTAATTAACCCTTTAATCTCATATAGAACCCTAATTCCTTGAGGTGCCCTATATGAGATCAAGCATAACGATCGATAATTGAAACATCTACAATATGAATCATGTCTATGTCTAGATCATGTTCATATCGTCGTTCTATCCCCTTTCCGGATTAAAGACCTCAGATCCCTCTTGTTGGCCCTAATCCTCAGATTTATTATTACTTACTAGATTGATCGGATCTAATAATAACAATAACAATACGAACAGAATAGAACGAAATTCAAAAGATAAATATATTCATAAAAACTCAATCCATTGTATCAGGGGTTCACAAGGGTTCGTGACCCTAACTACAGCAAAAGAGGTTCTAGCCAACCATTATCATGGCTAGAATCCAAAATTCAATTGAAAAACAAAAACTAAAAGAACTACAGAAAGGTAGAAGAAGAGATCTCTCTCAGAACTTCCGCCTCCGAATGATCTCAGTTGTGTAGAATATCCGATGTGTCTCCTAGGATTGCCTTATGCCCTTTTTATAACCTCAGAATCCTCCTTTTCTCGCAACTGACAGCTGTCCATCTCAACCCTACGCTTGGAGCGCAGGATCCACGCTCCAAGCGTGGAGTTTCTGCTTTTTTTGTCTTTCCCACGCTTCAAGCGTGGAGTTCTACGCTTGAAGCGTGGACTCACTGTCTGGAAATCTTTTCCCACGCTTCTTTATTTGACCTTGAAAACGGAAACCTTACAATTTATTACATAAACGTTATAACGGAAATATTAAAGTATGAATTTATTACAGAAACGTTTAACGGAAATATTTAATTAGAATAAAATTGAATTCAAATTTCGAATTTAAAATTTGAATTCAACAGTTGCGCGATCCTCTGATGCTGCAAGCGCCATTCCCACGCTCGTAGCGTGGGCCTTTAGTTTCACTTTGTCCTTTTCAGCTCTAATTTGTGCATTTCTCCTATGAAATCAACATAAAATCAGTATACAACTTTAGATTAAGATATTTGACAAATTAACAGTGATTTTGCCCTTTTCTTGCATCAGATTAAGTAACATTCTTCCTCTTGACGTCTTACAATTCCTTATATCCTGATCGCATATCAATGGAACACACACATACTTGTTAAATTGTAAAAACAGAATAATCATGAAAAACTGAACAATGTTGTGATCAACTGACAAGAGTCAAATGTGAGCATAATCATCAACAATGTTCTCAAAATATCAAAATAAATTGCCCCAAGAAACTGGCAATGTGCAATGGGTGATGGTGAAAATTAATTTATGCATCATCCATGACATCATCAGCTTCAAGATCCGCAAGCACATCATCACCAGCAGTGGGAGCCATAGATGGACCAGCCTGTGCAGGGGGTGGAAATTGGGCCATCAAGCTAGCCATGTTAATCCCCCTATCTAGGCAAAGTCTCTCCAGCATACTCATCATGTAATTGCTTTGAACCATCAATTGCTGCTGACGCTGGTCAAGAGTTTGAAGCAAAAATGAATCAGCGGACGGAGGTGCAAAGGAGACTGGGGGTGGAGGGGGAACTGCACCGCCAGATGCTTTCCAAATGGCTTGCCTGCGGGATTCCTTTTGCATATCATAAAAATGGTCCTAAGTCAGATCCTTCTTTATTTTCACATCTCTTGGCTCTTCCTCAGGTATTTCCACTCCTGCTTGTATATAGAGTTGCTCAATCAGTGAGCAATGAGCCAAGCTAATGTCTGATCTTCCCTGAGTAATGATGTAGACTATCCTATCAGACAGAATAGCCCCAATGTGAAGATTCTTCCCTCCCAGTAGAGTATACAACAGAACTTCTCTTTCCACATTGACATCGCTCAGGTTAGTGGAAGCTATGATGGTAGAATTGATGAAGGAATGCCAGAAAATTGCTTCCTCATTGAGGTCCAGCCGATCTAATTTTTCAGGTACATCAGGCTGACCATGCTTTGACTTCCAAGCAGAGTGAGGCTAAGTGATACCCTCACGTACTCTTGCAGCTATGGCAGGCATCTCCTCCCGATATATCCCTTCAACAGGCTGCATCCTATTGAATGTGTCTGTAAAATAGCATGACTGTGTAGCATCCCAAGAGGTTTGCAAAAACCTCTCAATCTGAAATGCTGTGAAGGAGACCTCTCTCCCCCTCACCCAACTCTTTCTTGTCCTGTCCACAGTCTCCCTATCAGCATTGGCACAGAATTCCCTCAAAATGGTGCTGCAGCTGGCTCTCGGGAATTGTACCAAATGGTTCCAGCGTCTCCTTTGTATTGTCAGGCTTACCGGACAGTCGTCCTCCAGGAAACTACTGATTCTTCGTTCTTGAATAATTTTCTTCTTCAAGAACCAATTGTAATACCGATCCTGTGCCTCTGGTGTCAGGAACCGGTTGCCATCAAAATCAACCAGAGCAGGGGCCCTAGGCCTCTTAGTGCCAGATGCACTGCTTCCACCAGTACTTTTACCTCCTGCGCCAGCAGTCTTCTTGGTGGTCTTCTTTCCCTGCACTCAGAAAAGTCCAACACAATAGAATACAGCACAGACATGTGAATTATGAAGCAAGGAAACAAACCAATTCCCAGATTTATCAGTTTGTGCAGCCTAAATATCATATGCCAATGAATCAAAGTCATGTGAGATCAGAATCAAATTCGCATGAACTAACAACTAGCAATCTCATGTGGTATGCAAGTCATGTAATTTCAATGGATTTAAACAAAGTCGTGTTCTTGTAGAATGATAAACACAAAGTTATCCGCAAGTAAACCATGCATATCCTTCATAATTTTGTGAAACATGTAATCCCATTATCCATAGATACACATGTTATGACCTTTCATGAATCATGCACTAGGGAATTTAAATCAGACAATTTATCGAACACCTAGCGTGCATGATCAAAACCCTAACCATCCACACACTTAGATATCATCACCAATCAACCTACCATTGTAGAATGGCTACATCAACCACACATTGCAATAGAAAAACAAAATCTTTAAACTTTACCTTGTCACCAGCCATTATTGTTTATTTGCAAGAGAAACCCACAACCTTGATTTTTTAGCTCTTAAAATCCAATATCTAGAACCAAATGCTAACCCACAACGGTTGAGAGAGTTGGAAAAAGAAAGGAAGAAAGAAATATGGTGGTAGGGGTGGTTGGTTGTGGTGGAGGAAGAAGAAAAGAGTGGAGATGTTGGTGGTGAGGGAAGGGTGTGTAGAAGAAGAAAAGAATTTGAGAGGGAGGGGGTGACGGCGCGGGATGAGAGTGAGAGTGAAAGAAGAAAATAGGGTTTTGCCCCTTTTTAAAAAAAAATTATGTGAATCCCGCGCTCGCAGCGTGGGTTTCACGCTGGGAGCGCGGTGCCCTCTGGACTTTTTCACCCTCTGGCGCTCCGAGCGCTATACCCACGCTACGGGCGTGGGTTTCTTTTCTCACGCTCACAGCGCGGGGACCACGCCAGTAGCGTGGGTCTTACTGCCTGTTTTCACTTTGTGGCGCTGATAGCGCGGTTTCCACGCTATCAGCTCGGGACTTTAATGCATTTTCTCATGATCCACGCTGCTAGCGTGGGAACCACGCTATCAGCGTGGACTTAGAAAACTCATCTTTAACTTTTAACACCTAAAAATTTAAATGCAAGCATCTAAACTAAGAAATTTGAAAATTATCCATTGGGTTGCCTCCCAGCAAGCGCTTGTTTAACGTCACGAGCCTGACTGGAACCATGATTACTCAGGTGAAGTTAAAGGGACAGAAATTGTGTCCCTATTCACAGGTTCTCCATAGTAAAATTTCAAACGATTCCCATTTACCTTAAAGGGTCTCTCAGCATCAAGAGGAGAGATTTCAACTGTACCATATGGGAATACATTTGTCACAACAAAAGGACCAGACCAACGAGATTTAAGTTTACCTGGGAACAACCTCAGTCGAGAGTTGTACAATAATACCTGTTGACCCGGTGCAAACTCTTTGGGCTTGATCTTGCTATCATGCCACAACTTAGTCTTCTCTTTGTAAATCTGTGCACTTTCATATGCAGTCCTTCTGAACTCATCAAGCTCATTCAGCTGAAGTATTCTTTTCTTTTGAGCTCCTGATGGTTCAAAATTTAAAAACTTTGTAGCCCACAATGCTTTGTGTTCTAACTCCACTGGCAAATGACAAGGTTTGCCATACACCAACTGATAAGGTGACATGCCAATAGGAGTTTTGAACGCAGTTCTGTACGCCCAGAGTGCATCATCAAGCTTCTTAGCCCAATCCTTCCTAGAAATTCCCACTGTCTTTTCCAGGATTCTTTTTATCTCCCTGTTGGAGACTTCAACTTGCCCACTAGTCTGGGGATGATATGGTGTGGCTACTCTGTGTCTCACCCCATATTTAACTAGCAAGCTTTCAAAATGTTTATTACAAAAGTGCGTACCTCCATCACTGATAATAGCCCGAGGTACTCCAAACCTTGTAAAAATATTTTTCCTCAGAAAATTGACAACCACCTTAGCATCGTTGGTGGGAAGAGCAGCAGCTTCAACCCACTTGGAGACATAATCCACAGCAACAAGGATATACTGATTGGAATAAGATGAGGGAAATGGTCCCATGAAATCAATGCCCCATACATCAAACAGCTCTACCTCTAATATATTATTCAGAGGCATCTCATCCTTGCGTGAAATATTACCCGCTCTCTGACACTTATCACATTTTTCCACACAATCTCTCGCATCTTTGAAAAGTGTCGGCCAATAGTAACCGCTTTGCAAGACTTTCTGAGCGGTTCGATTGCCTCCAAAGTGGCCTCCATAGTTGGAAGCATGGCAATGCCACAAGATCTGACTCATCTCAAACTCAGGGACACATCTGCGAATGATCCCATCAGCACATTGAAAATATAGATGCGGATCATCCCAGAAATACCTCTTTACATCTCGCAAAAACTTCTTTTGCTGTTGCCTAGTAAGGTTAGGAGGCAACTCCCTCACAGCTTTGTAATTGGCGAAGTCTGCGAACCATGGAGGAACAAAGACTGCCATTACCTTTTCATCAGGAAAATAGTCATTGATTTCTTTTTCTGGACTATCTTGTAACTCTTTTGCCTGAATTCGGGAAAGATGATCAGCCACTTTGTTCTCCACTCCAATCTTGTCTCGGATCTCCAAATCAAACTCTTGAAAGAGTAGCATCCACCTCAGCAATCGTGGTTTAGCATCCTGCTTAGTCATCAAAAACTTAATAGCAGAATGGTCAGTGAAAACAATGATTTTAGATCCTAACAAATAAGGTCTAAATTTGTCCAGTGCATAAACTACTGCTAACATTTCTTTCTCAGTTGTTGCATAATTAACCTGAGCATCATTCAAGACTTTGCTAGCATAGTAAATGACATGTAACAATTTTTCCTTACGCTGACCAAGGACTGCACCAATTGCATAAGCACTGGCGTCACACATGAGCTCAAACGGAAGGTTCCAATCAGGAGCTGTAAGCACAGGAGCTGTAGTAAGCTTCTCTTTCAACAAATGGAATGCCTTAGAACATGCATCATCAAATACGAACTCCGAGTCCTTCACCAAGAGTTGGCTCAATGGTTTAGCAATCTTGGAGAAATCCTTGATGAACCGCCTGTAAAAACCTGCATGTCCTAGGAAACTCCTAACAGCATTAACATTTACGGGAATGGGAAGTTGTTCAATTAACATCAATTTTGCTTTATCAACTTCAATCCCAGATTTAGAGATTTTATGTCCCAACACTATACCTTCATTTACCATAAAATGACACTTCTCCCAATTCAGAACAAGGTTAGTCTCATTACATCTCTTTAAGACTTTAGACAAATTGCTCAAACAAGAATCAAAACTTGAACCAAAAACAGAGAAGTCATCCATAAATACCTCTAAACATTTCTCTACCATATCAGAAAAGATAGAGAGCATACACCTTTGGAAAGTGGCAGGTGCATTGCAGAGGCCGAACGACATTCTTCTGTACGCGAAGACTCCAAATGGGCAAGTGAAAGCTGTCTTTTCCTGGTCTTCAGGAGCTACAGGTATTTGGTTGTAGCCTGAATAACCATCCAAGAAGCAATAATAAGAGTGGCCCGCCAGTCTCTCCAGCATCTGATCAATAAAAGGTAGTGGAAAATGGTCTTTCCGAGTAGCTGTGTTCAACCTTCGGTAGTCTACACACATTCTCCAACCTGTGATAGTTCTGGTTGGAATCAACTCTTGCTGTGCATTTGTGACTACTGTCACACCACCTTTTTTTGGTACTGTTTGAACTGGGCTTACCCAAGCAGCATCTGAAATTGGGTAAATCATTCCTGCATCAAGAAGCTTCACAACTTCTTTCCTCACCACCTCCTTCATTGTTGGGTTTAATCTTCTTTGTGGTTGTCTCACGGGTTTGATATCATCCTCCATGAGAATCTTATGTGTGCAAAAAGAAGGATTTATACCTTTCAAATCAGTAATAGACCATCCTATGGCGGTCTTGTGAGCTTTCAAAACTTCAACTAGCTCCTTTTCTTGGTCCGAAGAGAGATCTTTGTTGATTATTACTGGATAAGTATCACCATCTCCTAGGAATACATACTTCAAAGTGTCGGGTAAGGTTTTCAGTTCAACCTTAGGGGCCCCAACCTCTACATCTTCAGCTTTTTCTTTGAGTACCTCCACAGCAATTCCTTCTTTTTCAAAGGGTACATGATCACGAGCTCTCAACTCATAATCAATCTCTTGAGGACGCTCCTTCTTGTGTTGAACTGTTTCATGAAAAGAATCAACCTGGAAACAATCATTATTCTCAGCAGGTCTCTTCATAGCCTCAGAAACATTGTAGATGATCTCCTCATCATTCATTCTCAGTTTGATCATCCCTTGCTCAACATCAATTAAAGCACGGGCTGTAGCCAAAAAGGGTCTTCCTAAGAGCATAGGCTTCTCACTTCCTTCTCCCATATCTAACACCACAAAGTCAGCAGGAAAGATAAACTTATCAACCTTGACAAGAATATCTTCTATAATCCCATTAGGTTTTCTCACAGATCTATCAGCAAGTTGGAGAGATACCTCTGTAGGCTTTAATTCCTCAATCCCCAAAGATTTATACACGGAGAAAGGCATCAAGTTAATACTAGCCCCAAGATCACATAAGGCTTTTCCAATACCAATATCACCAATAGCAATAGGGATATTAAAACTCCCCGGATCACTAAGCTTATCTGGAATCTTTTGCTGAATAAAAGCACTACACTCCTCAGTAAGTGTTACAGTCTGACATTCTTGTAGCTTCTGCTTTCTGGATAAAAGATCCTTCATGAATTTTGCATATCCAGGCATATTTGCTAGAGCTTCAGCAAAAGGAATATTGATGTGCAGCTTCTTGAAAATATCCAAGAATCTATCATAATGCTTGTTATAGGCTCCCTTCTTGAATCTTTCTGGGTAGGGTGCCTTAGACATCACATATTCATGGCTTAACTCATGCTTTTTCTTTGCCACAGCCGGTTGCTCTTCAACCTGTTCTTTCTCAGCAACAACTTCTTTGTTCTTTTCGTGCACAATTACCTCAATCTCTGGTTCAACTGCTTCCTTATTCTGCTCCTCCTTTCTTTTTTCTGTGTCTTCCACATTTATAGATGGTTTTGTTGGGGCTGTCAACACTTTACCACTTCTTGTGGTAATAGCCATACAGTCATCTTTGGATTGATAACTGTATTGCTTGGAAAGGTACCTAGAATTCTTTCTGTGAATTGCTTTGCCAGCTGGCCTATCTGATTCTCCAGGTTCTTAATGGAAGCATTTGTGTTTTTATTGTTGGCTCTAGTATCCTCCATGAAAGCATTGGTGTGTTGAGCCATCTCATTAGAAGCCTTGGCCATCTGAGCAAAAGCTTTTTCCCACTCAGCCGGCTCTCTTTGTTGATTCTGCGAAGATTGAGCATAATTGTTGGTATTGTTGGATTTGAAATCCATACCAGCTCCTTGATTCCTCCGCTGAAAATTGTTGTTACCACCAGGGAAATTCTGGTTTCTCTGAAAGTTCTGCTGTGGAGGACGCTGATCATACCAGATCCCATTCACCTGCAACTGTTGAGGCGAATCTTCTGACAACGGATTAGGACATTCACCGGATTCATGAATTTCTTGGCACTTATCACAAACCAGAGGAGTTGTTTGAACCTTTGACACTTGAAACTTCTCAAATTTTTCACTCAAGCTGTCAAACTTCTTAGACAATGATATAACATCATCGTCTGCTGGCTTTATCACTGCTCTTTTCATGGCAGCTAATACACTCTCATTCTCATTCCTTGCAAGCTTTTTGATCAGATCTATAGCCTGCTCAGATGTACTCTCCCGGATAGAACCTCCAGCTGCGCTATTTATTATCATCCTTGTTTCAGGAGTGATTCCATTGAAGAATATCGCCACTTTTCTATCATCATCTCCTTCATAGTGTGAACACTTCCTGTTAAGTTCCTGAAATCTGTTCCATGTTGCGCAAAGTGATTCTCCTTCCAGCTGGCGAAAATTAGTGATCTCATTCACCAGCTGATTATATTTCTCCATGGAAAAGAAATGAGCAAAGAATTTGCTGGACAAATCTTCCCATGTAAGGATGCTATTTGCTGGCTGCCTTTCAATCCATCGCAGCGCTTTTCCTTTAACAGCAAAAGGAAACAACCGAAGCCTGATAGCATCAGTAGATACTCCGTTGTGCTTAGTTGTATCACAGACCATCAGAAATCGGTCTATGAATTCATGAGGATCCTCCTCATCAGCACCAGAAAACTGAACCCTCTCCACCAAAGAAATCAATGATGGCTTCAGCTCAAAGTTGTTGGCCTCCACATTCGGCCTGACTATGCTCGAGTTCGATCTGTTGAACACTGGAGTCAGAATTGTATTCAACAGTCTTGGAGGTTGGTTGTTTGCATTTCCTCCTCTACCATGACCAGCATTGTTGTTTTCTGCCATCTCTTGAGTTGGTTGTATAGGTGTGTCCTTAGAATCCTCCCAAATGATCTGTCTAGCAGCCTTCCTTAGTTGCTTTTCGGTCCTTGCAATCTCGGAATCAATCACAAAGTCCTTAGGCGGAAGCCTACCTCGCATAAAACTCAGGAAAAATTATTAGTAGCACCTGAACAAAACAAAACAAGATATAAAAAGAATAAAAATAAAAATCCAATCTCAAGGATCAACGGTTATTTGTAATATTGAATTTTCAATCCCCGGCAACGGCGCCAAAAACTTGTTGCACCCGGCAAGTGTACCGATCACACAAGTAATAAAGTGATAAGTACAAGATCGTCTCCACAGGGATTGTAAAACAATTACCACGATAACCAGTCCCCTTAAGTTGGACAAATCGATTGTGGTTAATTGGTAAATTTTGAATAAATTGAGTAACAATAAAAATAAAAGTAAAGACTTGTTTTTATATTTTTGTTAAAAGGAATAAAGTAGGAACGAGAATGAGTGATTTGTAAAAAGATATGAGAAAACACTGCAGCCAGGGTACATTCACCAAATGATCCCACTTTTTACTCTGGATTGATTCACAATATTCATTTAATTTAATAACTCAGACAAATTATCATCTCAAAATAATTAGTTAAATCCCAATCCCTTGGTAATTTAACCCTTTAATTCAATTGGAACCCTAATCCCTTAGTAATCCCGCATGAAATTAAGCATTAAGCAGATAAATCCAACGACTGCGATTTATACAAGTCTATCCCTAGAACATGCATAGATCGTCATCTTACCTCCTTTCAGAATCAGAACCCCAACATTCCTATTGCGAGCCCTAATCCCCAAATTATCATCTCCTATTAGGTTGATCAGATCTAACAGAATTAATAACAATACGCACAAGGAAAAGATAAAGTATATTAAAATCAACATAAAGAGTGATTCAATCCTTCGTATCAAATGTTCACAAAGGGATCATGACCCTGACTAAAGTAAAGAGATCTAGCCAATCAACATCATGATCGCTGATCTAGATTCAACATAAACTTAAATAAAAGAGAAAGAAAAATACAAGAACGAGATGAAGAACGACGAACACGAAGAACTCCTCTCCTCCCAAGACGGATCTGCCTCCAGAATTTATGTGTGTGTCTTCCCTCAAGGTTGAGTCTCTATTTATAAGAGACTTTGACCTAATTCTCACAATTTCAAATCTTCAAATTCTCAAATGTTCGCGCCTCCCACGCGGGCAGCGTGGTTCCCGCGCTGTGGGCGTGGGAGCCTCTGCCATTTTTCCTTCCCCCGCGCTGCAAGCGCGGTCCTCACGCTCTCAGCGCGGGGGCTTCTGTCCAATTTGTGTCTTTCACGCTACAAGCGCCATTCCCACGCTTGTAGCGTGGGCTTTTAGTTTTGCTTTGTCCATTTTAACTTCAATTTGTGCATTTTTCCTGTGAAATCAACATAAAATCAGTATAACACCTTATATTCAGATATTTGACAAATTTAACAGTTATTAGATTGGGCAAGATTGCTTGTCCGCTTGGAGTCTGATAATTGTACCTTTTTGTGTATATTCCATTGTAAGTTGATGATAGTCCATCATTTCAGATTATATATGCTACTTGTATAGATGTCTACCAAAAAAATTTGTTGTGATTTGAACTGGAACAACAGAACATAGCCCCTCACATTTAAACACTTGACTATCCCCACCATTACATCCAATTGCCTATTTGTGGTCATTGGCAGATGAAGTTTGATGGCCGTAGAAAATTAATCTTCATCTTTCCAATATGATAAGTGAAACATATGAGGACAGATGGACTTCTATGGTGCATCTGTAGCATTGGCTTCTATTTCAGGTATTGGATTGTTTGGTGTTTCCAGTGGTTCAGATGTAATATTTCATCTAGTCTCCACATATTTATGACCAGAGAAATATTTGTCTCCACATGAATTTTTTTCCCTTCGTTCTTGAATTTCACTTGTGTCAAGCGTTGGATAGGGCTTTTGTTTGAAATAGTAGGGTCAGCATTGGTCACAAAGTTAATGTTCTTGGTTTGATTGGATGGTATAGGTAACAAAGGGGTGGTATGGGGGGGGTGAGTTTTGGGTTGATTGGTTTTGGTTTGGAGTTTAAGTTATTGAATCTTGGCTAAGGCTATGGCTTTGATAAGGGTTGAGGGATCAAAAGAAGATACCTCATACTGAATTTGAGGTTTTAATCCCGATGTAAAGCAAATTAGTAAGAAAGATTCAGGAAACCCATTTACCTTATTAGACAAAGACTCAAACTCAACTTGATACTCCATTACAGATCCATGTTGCATCAACTTAGCCAATTTTCCTTAATAATCTTCTAGCTCCGGAGGTCCAATGCGAACTTGGAGGCATTACAGAAATCCTTCCCAAGAATCAATGGTAATATTCTTGTTCAACCACTGACACCAGGCTAAGAATTCATCCACAAAATAAAATGAGGCTATCTTCAATAATTGCGCTTTAGGAATGTCATAAAAATTAAAGAATTGATTGATATGTCCGAAGATGTATTAAATTTAAAAACTTTAAGTTATATATTTTTTAGGGGTGGCAAATCGTGTTCGTGGGTCGGGTTCGGGTCGACCTGTGTCTGACACGAACACGAATAGATTCAACCCGAACACGACCCGATTAATTATTAGTGTCAAAATTCTCAACCCGAACACGACCCACTTTTTCTGCGGGTTGACACGACACGACCCGAAAAATCTTATAATATAAGTGTGATCCGTTTATTACACGACTCGCCCCAAAAAAGCACCAAATCTGATTGCAATATAACCAAAAAAAAAATCTTCAATAAAAAGAAACCTAGAGTGTATATTTTTTTTTTATATCATTCAAAAAAATTACCATAATAACCTTGAAAAAATAAAAAAATTTATATTTGCGGGTCAGAGCGGGTTCACGGGTTGACCCGTGACCCGACACGAATATTTTCGTGTTATATTTTTCCAACCCGAACACGACCCATTTATTAAACGGGTTGACCCGAACACGAAAATTTCGTGTCGGGTCCGGGTTGGGTTGGCGGGTCGTGTCTTAAATTGCCACCCCTAATATTTTTTGCTGCTTGAGAATCTTTAGGACATGGTGGCTGGTTATTAGCAGAAGGTGTAGGAGAGGGTTGATACTCATATAATTGTCAAAAATAGCATCGAGCTTGCATGTAATCTCTAGGAATTGCTTGTGCATCAGGTTCTTGAGGGGTTTCATCTCGAAATGGGTTTGCTACAAACGTTCATCAATTGATCGGGAACGAATTTTTGGTTCTATTTGTTCAGCACTGAAAGCACCCGTTGATAGAACCTAAGTTCTATAGTGGAACAATGTAAAAGTGATGAGAAAGAACACAGAGAAGAAAAGATGAGAAAATTGAGATTTTTTATTCAATCTTTCCAACAACACCATTGGGGTCCTATGTCCCCTTTTATATCTAGCTCAAAAGTATCGAACCACTAACAGATTACAACAACAAATTATTACATCTCAAGCTATAACCAAAATAATAGCTATTTGCTACATTTGTCTACTTATACTACATATTAACGACCCGAAATTTAAAAAAATAAATTAACGGAGTCGCCACCAATTTTATTTACTTTGTAAAAATTGGAAAAACCTTTTATTGCAAACTGGTTTTTAAAATTATAGATCAAAGGTTCAGGAGTCTAATTATGCGCGGGGAAGGGTGAAAACTTAATCCCACTGCACCCCTGACACATCCGGTTTAAAAACGGTTACCTTAAATTAATCGTGCGAATTGTTAATAGCTTTTAAAGATATTTGTTTTATCCCTTAAAAAATAAATGTGATTAATCAAGAAGAATAAAGACTAAAATATTAAAATTTATTTTAGCTTGACGGAAAGAGTTCCGCTCCGACGTATCCTCCGGTGCAGTGAAGAATTCAAAGCTACGTCGTTCTTAAAAAAAGGTGTGTTGATTGAGTTTAATTTAAAAGAAAAATCTTAAAGAAAATAATTGGAAAGTTTTGACTTCGATGATTTGTATTTATTTCAATATTTTTTAATTTTATTTTTGTAAATTTCACAATAAATTTTGAATCACCAAGCCGTCACGACTAAAATGATTCAAAAGGTTACGAGATTAACAAGCTGTCTCAACTCAGCTAATCCCTTTAAAAATATATTTGACGTTATTATTTTTTATTATTGTAAATTTTATAATAAATATTGAATCACCAAACCGTCACGGTTAAAATGATTCAAAAGATTACGGATTAACAAGCTGTCTCAACTCAGCTAATCCTCTTAGAAAAATATATTTGACATAAGGGATCGACAAGCTGTCAAGGCTAAGTTACCCCTTTACATACTAAGATGATTTCATTATTGTGGCTTGTATTGTTATAAGGCTCATGATAAATTCTATTAAATTTTGAACCTTCAAAAATAATCCTTCTATTAAAATAAATTAATCTTTCTTTACCTCTTAAACTTTATACCAAATAATAACTGGCGGAACTTAAATCTGGGGTTGACATTGATTTGAACAATTAAACAGTATTAGTCTACGTAAAAAAAATTAAAAAAATAAAAAATTAAAAAAATTCTCGGTAACTATTATTTTGAAACAGTAGGCTAAGTAGCCTTGTTAAAATGAAATTTCTTTTCGCCTTTTGTATCTTATGAAAGCATAAAAAAAAAAACAAACAAACCTAATAAGAAAGCATACGTTAAGGAAGCATACATATGTATATTAATCATAGTGATTATCCTTATGAGAAAGAGAAAATGAGTCCTCTTATTATTTTTGTGTTCAGATAATATAATTTCAGATTTTTATTTATACTTATTTACCTTAAAAAAAAAAGCAAGCATCTAGTCTGATAACAATAAAAGAACTAAAAATTTACATACAGTAAAGTAACGATAAAAGTTGATATAATAGAGGAAAATAATAAAATAAAGTAAAGATATCACTAAGCCATGTGGCTGGGTACATTCTGTTCCAGTGTCAACTCTTGATAAAAAGAAAGAAAACAAAACACATAAATCGTAAAGATACCTCCTTCCAGTGTCAACTCTTGAGCTGTAAATTCTGTTCTTCTTCTGAATACTGGAGATGGAGGTATGCCAATGGATGGGTACACCAAAACAATGATGAGATCTTGTGTAGAAGACAGTGTGGCAAGAAATGGGAGTATCAAGCAATGACCGGTAAATGGTGGCGCACGGTGACTAGGACCGGTGGTCGAAGTCGCATACGTTGTGGTGGGGCGATGATCCTTCGGTTAGTGTCACCTTCACTCTGTTTGCTGTCTTGTTTTTGGTTCAAGGTATTCCTTTTTGGTGTGTGGGTATTTTGGTTGAAAGAAGCATGAACTCTGTTCACATTGGGTTTTTTTTTTTGTATTACACAATGAAGGAAATTGTGGGGTTGATGAGGCTGAGGATGGAAGAGTGGAACTCTTATTCCTATCTCATCTTTCCCTCCATTGTTCCTTCCCTTATTTTTCTTCTTTTCCTTTTTTTACTAATTATTTTTTTGTTATTATTATCTTTTTACTAGATACAAAATTAGGGTGTTCATAGCTTATATTTTTTTGTCATTTTTTTAAATTGGGACAAAATTAGGTGTTCACAGTTGCCCCTCTTTATTTGTTTCTTATTAAAATAATATGACAAATCACAGTTTGCATATTATTGTTGTAAGAAACAATAAAGACATGAATTCTAATTTTGTCCAAGAACAACAGAAAACATTTACGGGTGAGGTGCAATCTAAAAATTAAATACAGCGAGTCTCTGAGCTCGAAAATAGGAGACATGAAGCCGGAAGATTAAATGCTTGTATTCATCCTGGTATGAAAAAGGAAATATGGAACCAACTAGATAAAGACTCACAACTAGAAAAGAAAAGTTTTGTAACCAACTTGATATGGGTTGACAAATTGAGTGGAAAAGAAATATTTGAAACCAACTGGATATGGGATCTCAAATGGAAAAGAAAATGTTTGTAACCAACTGGATTTGGGTTGAAAAACGGACAAAGCAAATCTATAACCAACTGGATATGGGTTGAAAACAAGAAAATAAAGAGACTTTTGCAACCAACTGGATATGGGTTGACAACAAGGAAATAAAGAGACTTATGCAACCAACTGTATATGGGTTGACAAGAGAAAATAAAGAGACTTACGCAATCAACTGGATTTGGGTTGACAACAAGAAAATAAAGAGACTTCTGCAACCAACTGGATATGGGTTGATAAGAGGAAAATAAAGAGACTTATGCAACCAACTGGATATGGATTGACAACAAGGAAATAAAAAGACTTCTGCAACCAACTGGATATGGGTTGATAAGAGGAAAATAAAGAGACTTATGCAACCAACTGGATATGGATTGACATAAGAAATATAAAGAGACTTCCACAACCAACTGGATATAGGTTGACGAGCAGACAGAAAATTAAACGTTTGCAACCAACTGGATTTGGGTTCACAAATAGACAAAAAAGTAAAGGCTCAGCATATGGCTCAAGAAACTAAATTGTGATGAGCCTTTGAGCTAGAAGTAAATGACATGAATGTAAATTGCGTGGCCTCTGAGCCAAAACATAAGTTGCAATGAGCCTCTGAGCTCGAAGTTAAATGACAGAAATTTAAATGTGCAGGAGAATGGACCTGACTTGACAGGAAGTTTAAAGGTACGAGAGAGTAGACCTGACTTTAGCTTAAAATGTAAAGGTATAGGGTAGACCTAACTTGTGCATGAGAAATGAGTGCGAGACAGAGATCCCAGCTTGAACAAATGTGGGCAATAAATGCCCGGAGAGTAAGTAACAATGGTGTTTGTCAAGTTTCTTTATTTTTTTTTGAAGATGATGCAATATGCAATGCATGTCATATAATGCAAAAACCCTTGAAATTTTAAAATTTGGAGATTTTCTTTTCCTTTTTTATGATATGCAGATATGATGTGAGGTGCGATGTATGGAGAAAATTTCGAAATATTCAAACTTTGAGAGATTTTTTTTCACCAGGTAAAAAAACTGATTCACACTGGAGCTATTGAACATAATTTCCTTTGATTTTCTTTTGGTTTAAACAAAGATCCACATGAAATGGCTACTAGGAAAATCTACGACCAATCAAACCTTTGCTCACACCATAAACAATGGACTCAATTTGTCCCTTTTTCTTCTATGTCACCATTTTCTTTTTCATCATCTCCAATTTTGCTTTATTTTTCTACTTTTTCCTTCTTCTTTTTTCTCTCTCTTTTACTAAGGATGTCCTCGTGAGACCCATGCGAATCCAAAATTTTCCCCGATTTTAGTGACTAAGGTGGCAACAAGCTTTATCTCATCATCCATAAGTCGAAACTTGAACGTGAATTGTCCAGTACATACCCAAAGTGGACTATTTTTTTTCTTCTTATTTTTTTTACGCCCTAACTTTTGCTTAGGCCACCTTTCTGGGTTTTCAGCCTAACGGGCTTTTTTTTCTTTTTTCTTTTTTGCTGCCCTGATTTCTTTTGATTCAACCCAAAAACTGAAGGATTACCACCATAAAGAAATGTTAAGTGGTACTCTTGAACATAAATTTATTTGCTTGAGAGAAAACGTTATGAATATTCATGGGTAGAATTTTTTTTTTTTGATGGATGACCCAACACAAAGAAATTGAATGTATTTGACATGAAAGTTGAAATTACAAGGAAGGAGAAAGAAAATGATATGAATTATGGAAGAGGAAAGAGAATAGTAGAAGAAAGATTGTGAGAGAAACACAAAAATTTGCCCCAATATTAGTTCTTGACTTTTCACCAAATTAGTTCTGTGTGACCACTTGATGATTCAACCAATGTATCTGTTGCTACGTTCATCATCACATATTTTGTTCAACTGATCTGAGTCATTTTGCCCCAGTGTAGCATTGAAATAAAGTTCTGCTCAGTGTCTTCTTCAAGAGTCTCCTGAGAATATTCACATGTCTATTTTGCCCTAATTTTTGCTTAGACCACCTTTTTGGGTTTGTAGCCTAACAAGTTTTTTTTTCTTTTGCCCTAATTTTTGCTTAGACCATTCATTTGGAATTTTGATCTAACGAGCTTTTTTTTCTTTTTTATTTTCTTTTCTATTATTCCTTTTTTCTTTTTCTTTCTTCTCTCAAATTTTTTATTTTTTTTTGAAATTTCTTGCTACCATCAATATTGGTTGGTCTGGACAAATGTCTATAATGTTGACCACAGAGAGTGGTACTGCTTATAAGATGTGCGGAAGCATTTGCTATCAATCCTTGAGATGCTTTTCTGATACCTTCGCATGTCACTTCAAATGCATCATTCCTCTGACAATTGTTTGGAGTTAAGTTGAGATGATTTAGTAGCGCAATCATCTTTTTGTGCTCATTTGATTGCATCTATTAGCTTATCAAATTCAAGGTTGATTTCATCAAGGGATCACACTAGAATCGATTTTTGTTTTTTTTATTTTTGTACTGTGGCAAAGTATTTGTAAGGTTTGAGATTCTTTTTCTCAAGAAGAAATTTAAAATGAAGACAATAAGGTAAAAGACATGAGAACTTGAATGAGCAATTGGACTTGAAGCGAAGGTTAAGAATGGAAACAAAAATGAGAAAGAAGATGAAAGAAAATGCAAATACTCAATTCAGATAATGTCTCAAGAAAATAAACATAAGTTCAAAATAGTACAACTAAACAATAGCTTCGAAGCAATCACATCAGATATTGGATTGGACTTCCACGTGATAATTCCAAGCTCTCATTCGTTGGATCAATTCTACTCTCTATGGATACTTTTCTAGCCTTAGCCAAAAGTTCAATCCTTTCTCCGGCAGCTATAAGGTCAGCAAAGTCTTGGTATACAACACCAGCCATTGACTCAACATGGAGAGGCCCCAAAATGCCGATGAAGTAAGAACACATTTATGATAATATCAATGGTGGTCGAACTTGTGCTGCGAGAGTCCTCCATCTTTGGGCATATTGCTTGAAAGTTTCCTCATTCTCAATTTGCAGGGCTCCTAACTGTTCCCGAGTCGGAGCAATATCCAAGTTGAATCGATATTGATTCATGAACATGTCTGCCAAATCTTTCCAGCAAGATATTTTAGAATGATTTAGTTGAATATACCATTCTAGGGCTGGACCAGTCAAACTCTCATGGAAGAAGCCAAGGAGAAACTTCTCATCCTTGGACCATATTGCCATTTTGGTGCAATAGATTTTCAAATGAAGAAGCGGATTGGTATTCCCGTTGTATTTGGCAAAATTCGGGACAACAAAGTCTTTAGGAACAACAACATTTATTGGGGAGCATAACTCTTCTACC